>JABXWE010038990.1:0-21868 GCA_014611495.1 Limonius californicus
CACACATCAACTCAGACTACGCTTCCGCAAGTGTCACACAAATCAACATATTCTAAAAGAAGGAACACAGTTCAAATGAGGCACAGATCGATTCAGATGCCACTTTTGATATATGATACACAAATCAATTTCAACGATGCGCCTGACAAGTAACGCACAAGTAAACGCGAACGATGCATCTAAGAGAAGGTTATTGTTGACATCACATATTCTGCTTAGCTCATCGGAATCTTTCGTGTAAGCAATCATCAAATTTGTTTCATAGAGAAAAAACAATCACAGTGATGTTTAATAAGCGAAACAATTTTTAGCTAAATAAAACTTGTGGCATTAATTTATCGATACGGACAACTAAAGTTGGATTTTTGGTATCATCAACTTCCTAATTCAAACTCAAACAAGTTAGGATCTTGTTTATTATCATGTAGTCACACGACGTGTATTTTATTTCATTTTACGTATATACTGTTGACCACATGCATGTAATACGAGGAATTTTCAAATTTAAACAGAAATGTTTCAATTAAAACCCCCTCCGTATATAATTAAAAAATATCAATTAAAGGATGATCGTGAATCTTGTTAACATATTCATTCTGTTTACTGTCGTGGGAACAGCGTATAATAATGCAATATATTACGCGCGAAGGCGTAAATTGAACTGAAATTCTTACAAGCTGCGAGCACAATACGGCGATCAATGTCTTTTTGAACTTTAGGTGACAAAACTCTTTTAGAGACTCGTGTAGAAAATGAGCCTCCTGGGGGACAAACTGCAATTTCGATTCATCTTCAAAATTAATAGGAAGTGAATACCTTTATTCAGCAAGGTAGACGGGTAATAGTTCGTCAAATTTCTCAAAAGCTACAAATTAGTGTTGGGAGTGTTGAAGAAATCTTTAAAAAAACAAGCTAAAGAACCGTAAGGCGGGTGCCAAGTGTATTCCGCGTGGAAGAACACTAGTTAAATTGTTAGCAAATCGCTTCTTCTTTGCTGCAGTAATATGAAAGAGTAATAGATTTTTTAGACTCAATTGTGACAACTGATGGCACCTGGGTACATTGTTTATTCCTGAGTCAAAACGCGCAAGCATGCAGTGGTATCACACCAAACACCAAAATTGGTACAGTGATGGCAACATGTTTTTGGTATTCACAAGATGCTCTTTGTTGATTTCTTTACAAGTTATACATTTAATGCAGACTATTATTCAACACTTTTGCGCGATTATGTTAAGCAGACAATCAGGGATAAAAGGAAGAGAAGATAAAGATGTGTTTGCTTTCTGCTCGCCCTCATACCGCTGCAAAACCATTTGAAACCATAAACAAACTTCAGTGAGACCTTCCGCATGTAGTACACAGGCTGAACTTGTCCCCGCCGATTTTTGTTTGTTTCGCCCACTAAAGGAATTCGGAAAAAGATTTCAGTCATATAACAACATTATTAAGGTTGTTCAAATGGAGGAGGCTTATGTCTAGCAGTGGGCCCTGAGAAGCTGAGATGAAGAAGAAGAAGAGTGGATACGCACGCAACCGAAAGACTTCTTCCAGTAAGATATTGGAAAGCTTCCAGATCACTGGCGCAAGCGCTTCTCTAGGTTAGAGCTTGCTCTTATACCCGGTTATCGCGTGCCAAATTCAAGACACGTGGTATGCATCACGCATTAAACAACCACATTATTACCTCTTGTTCAATAGAACGCAGGTGTCCAACGCTGTCAAGCAACTGGGTAGGCCGGCCCTCAGGCATCGAGTCGGGGATTTGAACTCCCGACCTTCCGCACCGTCCAGTGCTATATTAACCACTGGACTAAGCAGCCGCATTTTGTAATTTTAGTTTGTACAATTGGAATTCGTTTTTCCAGTTTCTTTGTTATCATTATCGGTATTTATGTAAATAATTTGGACAGAGACATGTAGACATGGAGAAACATTTATAATTTTTTGTTGAATATGATATCTTAAAACCTTTATTTTATATTTCCCGATAGGAATATTAAAATAGGGAAAATTTCACATCCAAAAGCTTCTTTTGAGAAGAAATTTATATCGTTCAATCACAAATTTGAATACAGGAGGTTGCCTGCCAAGTATAATAATAAACTCATAGTAAAAACGGGGAATAATTTAGTGTGGTTGTAAAAATAAGTGAAAGCTTCAAAGAAGGCACGTTCTTATATTTTATATAAATGAAATTCCTCTATGTGGGTCTAAACACTGTGTATAAAATGAAATTGGTGTAATAACAATGAATGGTGTCATATGTTTTTTTAATAACGTACCTATAAAACAGTACTCTCATACGAGTAACAATGACATACAGGGTGTCCTGAAGGTAAATTACACAGCTTAACAAAAGCTTCCTGGTGTCAAATAGCTGCAATTAAACCAAACATACCTTAGTAGAAAGTGCTTCCATAAGAAGTTACGGCGCCTTAAAGATGAATAAAATATTTTTAACATAAAAAAAAAGGTGGACCAAGTTAAAAATTGGTACACATCCACTTCAAAGGAAGCTAAACATTCTCAACGTTACGAGGATGGTTCAATTATGGTACCTAACATACAAACAACACTGTCCGACAAATGAATAATTTCTTTCCTAGAAAAGTCAGTTATTGACATTAATGTATGACAAGTTGTAGGTGCCTATCTTTTGTTTATAAAAGTTATACATTTAATATTACTGTGGTGCTAGTGATTTTGTAGACAAGAAAAAATTCGAGACCAGGGCTGTGATAAAACATCTTTAACCCATTTATAGCTACTGTCCTTTTAAAAGTACATTGGCTTTTACTTCCATATTTAAAGTTTGGCTATTGCTACAAAGATGGCGCTGCTGTCATTTGAAAGAAGAAGAGCTCTCTGTAACGTGATTTCATGTTGTGACGCGAGTTTGTTCAAGTGGAAGTTTTTTCAGGTATTATGGATTATTGGAAGTGAGTATATTATCATTACTATTCTTTATGTATGTAATGAGTGCAAGTATTTATTGGTTGAAACTATATACTTCCATTGGCTTCAATCCACCTTTTCATAAGCTCAATAGATTTCTTGGAAATTTGTCTCAAATATATTTGTATTTTTTACGTTTTGGAAGTATTATTATTATAGCTATAAGGTACAGTGTTGTGTCATGATAGCAGTGGCAATGCAGTAAATAATTATGGTAATACTTTATAGACGACCTTCATGAGCTCTTAGAGGAACTCGAACATGATAAAATCCTAGCAATCCCAGATGGTATTGTACTTTATCCACCCGAGGATGCAAACGCTATTTTAACGGATGAGGATTCTGGCGATGAAGACTCTGTCACCATGAATACTTTACCAGGGGGTCAGCTTCGCTCCGATGTGGAAGTAGTCATTGACCAAGAACCGTCTGGGGACGAGTTTGACACTGAAGGCGACCTGTCCCTATCGAGCTTGGTTACAAATAAACCTAAATTAACAAAACCTACGCCAAAACCTCTGCCATGGAAGAAACAAGATCTTAGTTCAAAGAATTTTAGGGAATTTGATCATATTTCTGGACCAAAAAATTACCTAACGCCATTGCAATTGTTCGAGTTACTCTTTGGGGAGGCGACTTTATCCCTGATTCTAAATTACTCAAATATGTATGCAGCTCAACATAATACAGTGGGTGACATAAGTATTGACGAACTTAGATGTATCATAGGAGTACTGATTCTCAGTGGATATGTGGTTCTACCACGAAGACATATGTTTTGGGAGAATTTGAACGATACAAACAATAAACTTGCTAGCTGTGCAATTTCACGAGATTTTTTATTTTCATCATGAAAAACATACATTGTTCTGATAATAACAACTTAGATAAAGCTGATAAGTTGTGAAGGTTCGACCACTAATGAACCTACCAAATGAAAAGTTTATCGAATTTGCACCTCTACAAGAAAACCACAGTATAGATGAATCAATGATTCCTTATTACGGGCGACACCGTTGCAAACAGTTTATCAGAGGAAAACCCATAAGATGGGGATATAATTTTGGATTGCAACGACTCGATTAGGCTACGTAAACTGATTTGACCCCTACCAAGGTGCATCTACAACTTTGCCAGACAATTATAAAAGATGGGTTTAGGATATAGCGTTATTCTACAATTCTACAATATTTAGATGTTTTATAGAGTCGCTGGCAAAATATTCGTTGACAATTTTTTCACGGCACTTCCTCTCTTGAGCGAACTTGAAAGTTGAGGTTTGAAAGCTACTGCCTCCGTGCGAGAAAACCGAACAGAAAAATGCCCCTAATTGAGACTAAAATAATGAAAAAAAACGGCCAGAGAGACGTTTGAATTTGCAAAATTAGACAAAGGAATCATCATATGCAAGTGGAATGACAACAGCGTTATAAATTTTGCGTCTAATTATTTACATGTTCATCCCACTCATCAAGTTAAAAGGTACTCTCACAAGGAAACACTATCAACACCTATAACTATAATATGGGCAGGGTAGATAGATGCAACCAAAACATAAGTTGATGTCGCACATCTACTCGCGACAAGAAATGGTACTTTCCGTTGATCTGTCACTGTATTGATATGGTTCTACAAAAGGCTTGGCAATTACGTAGAATCTACAGGGGGACCACGGATCAGCTAAGTTTTAGGAGAGCAGTCCCCATGAATTTACTGGAAACCTACAAAAAGTCCACGAGGAGGGGGGTTGCCAAAGTTTCCAGTTTGGCACATGAATTTTCTAGATATGACCAAATTGACCATTTGGTTATCTACCAAGATAAACAAAGCCGATGTGGACAATGTCATAAGAAGGTGCAGTTTAGATGCGAAAAGTGTCAAGTTGCGTTACATTCAAAGGAGAGAACTATTATAAAAATGTTTTTCTTTTGTTTTTGAAACCTTAATTTCATTTTCCATTAAATAATTCCGAAAATGTTGTCACCTGATCAGAAGCGGGCCAGGTCTCCCACTGATGCGAGCAATTTGAGATTAACAGGCACGGATTTGGTTGGAGTTTTGGAAAGATTTGTAACTGTAGATGAAACCTGGATTCATCACTTTGATCCAATGTCAAAAGGGCAGAGTATGGAATGGCGGTAACGTGGTTCCCCACCCCCACTAAAGATCCGTGTGACTTAAGCGACCGGAAAGATAATGGCAACTGTGTATTGGGATTCTGAGGGAGTTCTCTTTGTTGATTATTTATCACGTAGTCACACTATACCGGGAGACGGAAATCACATACCAAAAGTTCTCGAGGCTATCAAACAAAAAAGACGTGGAAAATTGAAACGCAGCGTGCTGTTCCACCAAGAGAACGCTCCCGCTCACAAGAATTGTGTTTCTATGGCTATTATCCACAATTATGGATTTCAAATTTTACGAGGATCGATTGATAGCTAAGGTCTCCAATCCATTAGAATATGTTTTAGACAAGATTAAATAATGAAACCGGTGTCAAAATAAAATAAATTTATTGTACTTCAAACCTACATTTTTATTTTTCTACATAATCACCATTTACTGTCACACGTTTTTGTAACCGCTGTATCCATTTCCTCATTCCGAACATGAAGAAACTTTCTGGTTTACTCTTAATCCACTTGCGCACAGCAGCCTGAACTTCGGTATCCGACGAAAAATGGAGACCGTTCAATACTTCCTTCAACTTTGAGAACAACCAGAAGTCTGAGGATGCCAAATCGGGGCTGTACGTAGGGTGAGAAACCACCGTGAATTTCAGGTTCGTCATTGTTTTTGTCGTTTTGCGGCTGCAATGCGGTCTGGCGTTGTCGTGGTGCAACCAGAAAGTGGTCCTTTGCGGCCTTACTCTAGGGATACGTTTCTTGGGTGCTCCTAAGGTTTCGCAGTATCTTGCCGAATTAATCGTTGCTCCCTTTGGCAGATATTCCGTCTTAGTGACACCCTTTGCATCCCAAAAAATCGTGAGCATGACTTTGTGTGTTGAGGGAACTGTTTTGAATTTCCTTACACTCGGAGATGAAGGGTGACGATATTCCATCGACTGCAGCTTGTTTTCAGGGTCGTAATGATGAACCCAAGATTCGTCCCCGATGGTGATGTTCATGAGAAAATCATCTCCTTGACGACGATACAGGTTAAGGAGTTGTTGACAAACGTTTTTTTCTCTGTTCTTTCATGAGATTCGTCAACTGTCGCGGGACCCACCGTCTGTAATTCAACATCTGGATAATATGCTGCACTCTTTCTTAACTAATGCCCAGTTGCAGAGCAATTTCTCTTTGCTTAATTCGGCGATTTCCTTGAATCAGCGCATCCACTCGTTTTTGATTCTCCTCATGCGTCACTGAAATTGGTCGTCCTGATCTGATTTCATCGAACACCTTCATTTCGCCCCTATTGCAGATTTTTGTACGTCGAACCCATTGGCGAACATTCTTCACATCCGTACAAACATTGCCATAAACAGCCTTCAAACGCATGTGAATATCGATGGGCGCGCGTTAAAAAGTCTATCACTGATCGCTGCTTGGTACGCATCTCAGACGCCGATCTAATGATAAATGACACTATTACGCAACGGCGCTATACAGGATACTGAAATTTTGCACGTTTAGACTAGACACTCCAGGCTACCGAATGCAGACTAGAACTTGTTTCTATCCCCACTACTCGTACCACGGCGCTGTTGGAGACCTTAGTTATCAATCAACCCTCATAAAATAACCCCCATATTCGCCAGAGCTGGTCCCCAATGACTTCCACTTGTTCCCCAAATTAAAAGAACTTCTTCGGGAAACTTAGTTTTCGGTTGATGAGAAGGTGACAACTGTTGTGTTTGAGTTGTTTGCAGTGCAGGACAAAGAGGTATTCAAACATCGTTATACTAAGTGTGTTAACGTTTTAGGCCCTAAAATTTAGGGGATTGTATTGAGAAATAAAATGTACCGTTTCCAAGAAAAACATTCCTAAGAATTTCAGTGTACTAACTTAATGCATTTGTTACATATTTTCAAGTTGCTATCTGTCAGTTTCACAATATTAAACCAGCGTATTGTCGTTTTGCTAAATTATTATCCAATTTGTTAATTAGCTGTTGTTGGTGGAGGCGGTCGTAGGCTAGAGGTTAGAGCGTTAGCCTTCTAAGCTGAAGGTCTTGGGTTCAATTCCCTTCTCCCTTACAAGGCAATGGCAAACCAGCGAGACATTCTGTCTAGTAAATCTTTTCTGGAATAGAAGTGTTTACACTTCCCATGGTTCGGAGCCCACGTTAAGCTGTAGGTCGTCTATATCTGTGGCACTCTACACGCGCAATACAGGCGTAGGAAACGCACTCGAAGAAGAGAGCTGTTGTTGTGTTAAGTGTTCTTAAAGTGTCTGTTTATTAACATTTAAGATACGAAAAACATCAGCCGACAGCGCCCTCCACAATATGCAGTAAAGCTTATATGTTGAGAATGTTCGGCTTCCCCTGAAGTGGATGTGTACCAATTTTCAGCTTGATCCGCCATTTTGTTTCGGCAACATACCCAATATTAATAATATTTTTTTCTTCTTTAACGCGCCGTCATAACTACTCAAGGAAGTACTTTTGTACTAAGGTATGTGCGGTTTACTCGGCCTCATTTGACCTCAGAAAGCTGTAATTAAGCTGTTCCTTTACTTTTAGGCCACCCTGTATTTACATAGGAATAAGAAATTATAAACAGTAACACACTTTTTATAATCGATAACCGCAAAACGACAATAATTAAAATAATTACATTTGTAACTAATTTAAAGTCTATTTCGAAGAGCATTAATTGTTGATATGAGCTTGCATGCTTTCCGCATTTATCGATTCACTCTCAACTTCTTTACACTAGGAAGGCTTTCCTAATATAATAAGTTTATTTAATCTTCGACCTTAAATGCATTACTAATGTTTACCTTCTGTTCTTTGTTTCTGTGTTTTGTCACTGTGTGAGTTTTCCTTCTTCTACAAAGAAAAGTCCTTTTATATGTGTTAATCTAATATTACATCTATTAAACTTGATGCCTGCTCCATAAAAACTACATCTATGTAATTAGTTCTGCGGTAAAAGGAGTTTTTATTGACCTTCTGAAACGCTTTAAAGGTATCACGTAAAACCAAGAAAGCAAGATGCGAAACGCGTACAATAAATGTATTTTCTAAATAAGCTCTGCAGACTCAACGTCATACTATTGTTAATAATTTTCTTAAAAATGAAAAGTTGGGAGAAAATTATAGCAATTAATTTAACACTATCAGAAGAAAGTTATGCATTTATACATTTAGCACTGCAGGATTTTTAGTCTAAGTCCCATTGTAAATATTTTCATAAAACGTTTTTTTAAAAACGATTTTTACAGTGTGACAGTTTTATAAAAATATCACTTCAAAACATTTTTATGCTGCCTGTAGTTTGATGAGGTCACGTAAAATAGTTTTAGCAAACAGAACGGTTCCTAATAAGTTTATAAAACTCGACATCTGATTGGACGTTCATACCCCATCAACTGTTAATTTGAATGCGCGCAACCGTGGCTTAAAGCCATAACCTTACATTTGAAACCGCGTTTAGCAAGTTTGTGTGGTTTCCCTTGTAAATTAGGTGGCAGTCTAACATATTTTAGAGAATCCTACTAATAATTTGTTTCACATCTGAGTTTGTTATTATTATGACAAAATACAGCCACACCTAACTAACTTAGAAGTGTACAAACACCTCACTTCCGGTTTGTTTACAAACAGCAACTGATTTTTTTATACAAAGTTTCTATTGTAACATATGTACTTTCACAATATGTGTGAGTCATGACTGTATGAGTTTTTATAATACACTTTTATAAACAATTTTACAGTATATACAAATATACACTTGATAATTTATAAAAGAGGAGTATGTCTTTACATTATTCGGATGTACCTACTGACATTCCTTCCCTTAACGTAACTACGATTGTGAAAGTGCAATAAAAGAGCAGTAAATCGACCCTCTTGCAATAAAAATTAGTGTGTAGCAATTCCATTAGCATTAATCAAAAGATGTTTCTGATAAAATGTTTGTTTAAACACAACAGGTTCATTCTTCGAAATCGCATATTATTAAACTTAGAGGGAGTGCTTTTATAGCTGCAGTATACAGGGTGAAACATTTGGTTGTCTGCCTTCTACAGTTTTAAAATTACAGTTTAAATTAAGTATCAAACGTTTTCAGAACCTCGAAGAGTACAATCTAAAAATATTTTTACCTGTACTGAGTGTTGCGTTACTTCCTGGAAAGACATACTTTTTTAAATAAATGTCTATACGTATTTTGAGTTGTATTTTATTTGCCTGTATAACAACATTGACGTTTTCTACTTTTCTGCGGTGTTGCCAAGTTATAATTTTTTCCCCGAAAAATGCCTACTGCACGAATAGGTTCATGAGATTATGATTTTTGAACTTGGCCTAGTAGCGCCAGTTTGTAAATTTTCAGTACCATTGCCTGCGCGAAGCAGGGTCTGGTCAGTATATTGAAAGAGTGCAGTCTTACGGTGTAGGATCAAGCTGTTCTGGTGAAAATATCGTCTATCGTCTTCCCATAGTTAAAAAGTCGACAATTAAGTCTACTGAGTGTGGGTGTGCACCAAAATCAATAATATAGTTGGGAATACCGTGTAGCTTCTTTCTTGGTCGTAGCGGATAAAATTGACCCCGTTACCTTTTCTTCTTTAAACGTTCCGGTGAAGGGCTTTCGTTCCAGCACGTGCTTTTTGCCGTAGATCGTCGCATTTGATATTCAAAGCTTAGTGCTGTCAGTATTTTCTCCGTCGTTTCAATCGCCTATCTAGTACGGTGCTCCGATGAAAGAGTCAACACCTAGTTATTCCGAGCGCACATTTAGTACTGTATTTCGATAAAGTGTCCTACGATACCATTCGTATGTCGTACGCAACCTGTGGGAGTCAGTGACGTCAGTCTAGCTGTTTCATTTCCTCGTTATGCTATTCTTGTGTTTGAGGGCGTCGACCATGCGTAAGTCAATCTGCCTTTGAGCTTCCCTCGACCTCGACGCTGATAAGGTAAAAACTAGCGGTATTATTATTAACTAGCAGCGAAGATTGCAAACAGTGACCGTTCTTTTGGTTGTTTACTAATTGCTTCGATTTTTGGGACGTATACTGGGTTGTACTATCGATAAATAAAGCAACCTTCTGTTCTATTGGGCCTAACACTTAATTTGCATTGTATTGTGGTATAAACTCATTTGAAACTGGCTACGTAAATATGTTCTTTTTATTATTACCTCTGTTTTTATTATTTATATTTAAATTATAATTCAGTCAACTTTGGTCCTGATTTGGAACGTATACATTCTTTGTATTTATTTTAACTGTACCAACCATTTCTTAATGTTGTCTAATATATATTTATAACCATCGTGGATAGTCTAAGACTTGTTGTTTTGTTTACCTTCCTTTTTTGTGTGTATTTTGTCAACAGTTGTGAGGCAAGGAGGAAGCACAACAAGGTAGGTTCAACTTCAATGAGCTATCGATACTTAGCCCTTTCACGAAGATCTACTTAAAGCTGGATTTGAAAGGGTGGCGGCTATATATTCAGATATACCGGACATATATTGTTCTAGTAAAGACTTTCTTTCTGCAATAGTCAGAGGCGACCCACCCCCCTCTCACTCTGAGTTAGCTGATGAGCCCGTTTCGACGATTCATTTTATTGCCTGCTGACATAATCACGCATATGGCGTACAACGACAATTTTTATTTTGCACGTAACAGCCTACTTAAGCTGTCTTTCTGTTTACCTGGTATTAACAATTTCATAAGCTTGAATCTATTAATTGTTAAGTTCTTCAATATTTCTGAAAATTTTATTTTTTAAATTAAAAATCAAACTTTTCGTTTTAATTAGTTTTGCGTTTGTAGTAATGGACGTACAATTAAAATTGCCAAAAACACATAAATAAACGCAGATGCAAAGGTAATAATGTTAACCGGAAAAGTTATTTACCAAGCTATGGCTTTAACAGTTACACAATAAATTTTACACTTTAATTTTGGTGGAAATAAAATTCCTGAACTAGGAGTGTTTTTAACTGGAATTTGTGTAACAACACGCGTCTGCATTTGCTGCCCAAATTCGCTTAATTATTAATTCTCATATGATTTATTTAATGTACAAACTGAATACAAATGCCATTTTATTATATTTGGAGCTAGTCATTATAATAATTAAAAAATATATAATAATGTTAAGGTTTTACAGTCGAGATACAACGGTTTCTTAAATAACGGAACGTTTTGTAGGCTGTTATATTGTCCGATTGTTCTAATGTGTTTCCCCTTTTCCAGTGAATTCCTTGTATAATTTAGATTTTTAAATGCCTCTGTTCGCACTGTCTATTTTACATTTCGTCGGAAAGTCTTGTATATTACAAGGTCTTTCTATATTTTTTTATAAGTTTTCTAATGTGATAATAAAAATAACGTTAATATAAATTACCACTTTGAGGGTTCTGACACTGCATTTTAAGTAATAGAATCTTCTCGATGGTGGTTTTAGCATAATATTCTGGAATAGGGGTGGAATAGGTGCGAAGAACAACTGTATGCATTATCAGGTGGTTAGAAATATCTATTAAGTCAATAATACGTTTACAATGAATGACCTTATGCTAATCTTAGCACCCTCCAATATTTGCAGGAAATTTGTTAGTAATACGTACTTCCTGTGCCAAGTAATTACTTACGCGTTTATTACTTCCAACACCTTGAGGCGTTTTTAGGCAATTTCAATAATTGGTATTAACCACAATTGTTTAATTTTAAATAAGATTGGTATTGTAAATCGTTATTATTACTTATTTTTTCAAACGACCATACTTTTAGTAACAAATAAATAAGTTGTATCTAGATGTAAGCATAACCAATAGTACCATATCAATGGTCACTCTTTTCGAGTAAGAGCCTATTAGTTCGAAAGAAAAAAGTTGAGACATGTGGAAGGGATACGCAATTATGCTGATACAGCACAACTATTACATGGGCAAACAGTGAAAGATAAAATAGAGAACAAATGAAACTGCTTGGTGGAATGATGTCATAAAAGTATGAAGTGTAGCGATGTTTGAAATAATTGATTAATGCGATTTAATATGGTTTACTGGAAAATGGAAACATCTATGCTGTATACTAGTGTTGCAAGAGATATTGCGGGTTTTATGTATAACCAAACGCTGATGGTGCCAGTTAAACGGTCACTAAAGTTAAGCTACGCTCGCTCGCGTCTTGACAGAATGGGTGGCCCGTTTAGTGGTACAACAACAGCGACCGGCCGTGCTGACCAAGGCACATCAAAGCCGTCGGTCCCGGTTACCACTACGGTGGTATTGCTAGGTCAAGTCAGAGGCGCTAGCACGACCTAAAATACTTACACCAGGGTCGACCACAGCCATATCAGGTATTTTTATATAGTATAAAACAGAATACAAATAACTTAAAACTTTGTAAAAATTGGCAATATTGAAGATATATGGTACAATCAAACAACATTTCAAAACAAGTTAACGGATGTTATACAAGGTGTCTTTGAAAGTTCTGTAGAACAGGCTACCACATATTACTGAGACCAAAACAGGACAATTTAATCCAGCTTCCCTATATACAACAGCGAACGGTTACCGAGTTACAGCCTTCAAAAGTGAAACTTGTCCGATTACTTTTCTGCATATAATTATGATCTTGTAATTAAAGGGCAGTAACATATACAACTTATTAATAAAAGAATTCGTTTTAGAAAGAACTGTAAAATTAGGTTCAATCAAAAATTATAAAATTACCGACTCACATCTGATAAAATTGTAAATGCATCTTTTAACATAGAATATAAGGAGGACAAATGAGACATCTATGGAAAATTATCGTATGTAGAAGCATTAAAAACAGAAAAAATTTATGATAATGAGAGATATTCAAGAAAGCTTTTGTAGACTTGGCAAACAACTAGTTTCATCTACAGTGGAGTAGCAAGTTTTTGGTGATATTGGAAAGTTTTCAGTTCGCAAATTGTTTATTGTGACTGTTTCTAAAAGCTGCAAAATAATGACAGCAGTTATGTTAATAGATACTCTATCACGTTCTAGATTAAATGGTATACAATCTGATTGACTAAATATGTTGTACCTTAGTTATCAGAAGAGATAGCAAAAATGTTCGCATTAGGAACGAACACATCAGAGAGAAATATAACATTCAAGATGTCGTAAGATGGAGACGAGAGAGAAAAAGACAGTAAGACCGGGATATCCAAAAAATTGATAACATATGGTTGGTAAAAAAAGAACGTGATGGGAAACAGGAAAGTTTCACACCACCAGGAAGACCACCAAAAAGATGACGGACAGCTGGTCATCACTCTCTCAAGAAAACAGAATCCAGTGAGACACCTAACGTACGAAGAAGAAGACGAAGAGCAGAAAAGTTTAAATTGTTTACAGTAGTAGTAGTAGTTTACAATAGATGCTTGTTAAGGCAGTTCTTTCAAAGCAACAATCAAGCATCAGGTTTTGAAGGTACTTGCCTAGTTAACACTTCTAAATAGATCACCCTGTATACTTAATTTTATATACAATTAATAAATCGCAGTAAGGTGTAAGATAGGGTGCCTACAACTGCCGAGAAATTCAAAATCTATTATGGTAATAGATGAATAGGAACAAATAGGCTTCTTAGGTGGCCCCCACATTGACCTTATTTAGGCCAGTTAGAATTACTTCTAAAGGAATACTTAAAAAATGTAATTTTTACGGACACCTTTGAAAATTCCTTATAATTAGAAAGAAAATCAGAATTACAATACTCGTTTAATTTAGTAAAATAACCTATGTAAAAGTTACCAAATTGGTATGGACACGTCCGACGTCCTTCCAAAAGTTTATTTAAGTAACAATTTGGTGTTAATTATAAATGTAATTTGATTCTAAACTTAGGTGATAGTTATGAGAATGCGCCAAATCTTGTTAATAACACTTTATATTATGATTAAATCAATACATAGTTTAAATCTAACCTCAAATTTGAACTGGAGTAAGTACATAGTTGTTGTAATTTGTGTCATAACCGCTGTATTTGTTTTTATTATATTTTTTTGATTAAGTACAACTTCTTTGGTTTGGTATAATTTAAACAAATACCCAAAAATGTACAGAGTATTTAATTTAAAATAACTATGTCGTTGTTGTAACACCCTAACAGTACCAACTATCTTATGGTATACGCCAGCGAAACACTTCAGAAAAAGCACGCGCATAAAATAATAGCCATAGAAATTAAACATTTAAGGTAGATAGCAGGTAAGACAGAAAGTGACAAAATGCGAAATGAAGAACTAATAGGAGAGGTGTGATTAGATCAGGAGTCATATAGAAAAAATATAAAAAAAGACAACTAAACTGGTACGCACACGTAATAAGGATGGATCCAAAGAGTACATGCAGAGGCGTATTAGAAGCAAGAAAACTAAAGACACGACGAAGGGGAAGAGCTAGGAAATCATGTAGGGAATAGATAGTACAGATAGAAAGACTAAAGGGAAATACAAAAAATGAAATGAAAATAGTTATTAGTCTTAAATCCAACGCAGAGATATAAGCGGTGAGACGTAAAATCAATCACCCTGTATATATCAGTTTATGTATAGTATGTTCATTAGGATAATATAACTTTCTTATTTGTAGAGAAAGATTCGTTGACGAGATCGATCGAATTAAAGTGTTTAGTGAACATCCTGTATATTTAATATTCATTATTTTCAGCTGCGTAAAAATTACAAATAATCAATAAACTATTTTATTCTTATATGGCATTTAATGGAGCATTTTGGAAGAAGGTTATACAAAACTTTTACTTTGACAAACTAAAAATTTCTGATCAAATATTGAAAATCGTTTTGAAAAATATGTTTAAAAAGTATGGAATTTCAAAAATTCACTTCTGTTCTTATTTTCATTGTCTCTAGATCTTCTATAGCACTATCCATTTTCTTGATGGCCTTCCCCTTCTTCTAGGTTGATTTGGTTTTCAATCTCTCCAAGCTGCACTGAGTAGCTTTACCAGTTGCACTCCCAGACGCTTTTCCTTTATATACTACGTATATCTTTTGTTGGTTCGGTGCTTCTGTCTATAGGCCAATGGTCTGTTAATTACCTACAATAGAGTAGGTTCCCTCTTCCCTTTCCCTCTTTGCAAGTATCCCGGGCATAAGCTTAGACTAACCGTCAAGCAGATACGAGAAGCTCTATTACATGATATACGATTTTCAAAAATGTTCGGATAATAACCAAGACCGACGGCTTTACGTGCCCGGTTGCATATGTCACTATGTCGATCCACCCATCGGAGTACTGAACAGCGCTGATTGTGCTGCACTACAAATACAGTTCGGCGTTTACAGTGCACCGCTATACAATGCAGAAATTAACGGCTGTTCGAAAATTTTATCGTTTGGTTATGACATATGAAAAGTATGTCTCTGTTAATAGGTACAGCACAAATTAAAGCTGCAAGTTAGGCATCCCCATAAATCTTCTGTTAAACGGATTGTCTCTCTTGCGCCAGTTAAGGGTCAACATACGTTTAATACGTCATGGACTAGGCAAGAGAATATTATTATTCATTATTGAACACTCGTTGTGTACTACTCCTCAAACTTAAAAGGTCGCTTCTTTTGAATGATATAGGTTAGATAGTTGATAGAGAGATAAAAATGAAATTGATTTTATTCTCTGTTCGGCGCCTCACATTGGCGCCTTTGGCAGTTGCCACAATACCAATGCGTTGCTACGCTACTGTTCATTTGTATTGATTTCTGTTGCAAAGTTTTCTAGCTTCTATCTTAGAAGTATATTTCTACGAATAACCTAAAAACTCATCCACTCTTCGACATTTCACTTGTAATTGCAAACCTGCTCACGATTTGGGATCATACAGTAAAACTGATTATTGTAACTACTGTGCACTTAAACACCCCCCGAATCAACTGAATAATATTAAATTTGTATTAATTATCTACTTCATAGTGAATCAGCTGATTGGTTGTTACAGTTCGTCACGTAAATTACAACATTCAAGAATTACCTACTAGTTAATACAGAAGTGATGGGTGTTGAAAATTCAACCATGTGACACAGGTGACGACCTGTTAAACCTATATTCTCTCCTAATTGGTAAAGTGTAAATTAGCGCCAGTTAAGAAAATCCATACCCTTTCCGTAAATTGGGTTGCCTAACTCGCGCAGCAAATTTACAATATACCCGTTATACAGGGGATCCCATGACGTGAGGCCACTACTTCACCTACGTGTAGGAGAGTAGAAAATAAGTCGAAACTAAAGAGTGGTTATTTTCTCTAAATCGACTATTAAAGAGGTTATGGTCTGTTTTAGTTAAATACTGAAGCAGCAGAAACAATAAATGATATTAAGTGGCATTTGATACAAACTGTCTACCATACGTTACTATCGAAATGCAAAGCACATTAAAGTTGATTTCTCTGCTTGCGCTTATTAACAATGTTGATAATGTTTACTTTTACAACGCGAGAGTACGCTGATATCTGTTACATGTACGGTTTTTGTGATAGAAACTCAGTAGCAGCTGCTCAAGAGTATGGATTGAGATTTCCAAATCGGCTACTACCAAACTGACGAGTTTTCCAACGAGTGCACAACCACCTACATGGACATGGAACTTTCTCAAAACCGTCGACTGAGCGCCCAATACAGCAAATACTAGACAATGAGGACAACATACTGTGAGAAATTTAAAATAATCCCAGCACCTCTGTGCATTGTATATCTGCACATGTTAGTGTACCACGAATGCGAGTTTGGAGAACATTCAATCGTCATAATTTATATCCATTTCATATCCAGTTTGTTAAAGCCCTTTTACCTACAGATTTCGCTAGTCGTATGGATCATTCAAAATCGAAAGCTACGTAATAGAATTTTATTCACGGATGAGGCAACATTTACAAAGAATGAATGAATAAACAGAAAGAACAGCCACTCTTGGGATTTGGAGAATCCACATGAAATCACAATGCCAACATATCAACATAGGTTTTCAGTGAATATCTGCTGTGGAATTATAGATAACATGCTCATTGGTCTATTCGTTTTAGAGAACCATTTAACCGCTGACAGGTATTTAAATGTTCTAGAAGATCATTTGGGAGGATTGTTAGATGACGTCCATCTGGCGATCTGACAAGATATGTGGTCTGGTACCACTTGCTCACGTGTTTTACAACAGTCACAGTAAGTGATGGTGTTCAAAAAGTCAACTATTAGGAGTAGGTCACGACCTGGTAAATGTATGTTCTCTTTTAATTTTTACATTGTAAATTAGTGCTAGTTAGGCAAACCCATAATTTATCTGTTACACTGGTTGGCTAATTCTGGGCATTCATTTACATTGTGTCAGTTAAGACATACGTTTAACAAATTAGGGATTGTGTTATTTTTGAACATCCGTTACATACTATTCTTCAAACGTAAAAGGTCACTGCTTTGGAATCATAATTTTTCTGATATTCAGCGGATACAATTGATTTTAATCCCTGTCAAGCGCCTTTCTGTCGCTAAGTTTTCTAGTTTCTGTCTTAGAAGTATATTTATAACCTAAAAATGTTCGATTTTTTTGCTCATGTATTTTGCAATAGTCAGAGTAAATGATGGATGGATGTTTGGAGTAGGTCGCGGCCTACTAAACGTATGTTCTCTCTTAACTGGTACAGTGTAGATTAGTGTTAGTTAGACAAACCCATAACCTGTCTGTTAAATAGGTTGCCTAACGCGTGCATTAATTTATAATGTACCAGTGACGAGTCAACATACATCTAACAAGTCATGGACTGTTTTATTTTTGAACGGCCGCTTATATTATTCCTCAAACGTAAAATGACACTACTTTTGAACGATACGATTTTAGAAGTTCAGCTAATAAACAAAATTGATTTTGTTCCCTATTCGGCGCTTTTCTTACATTGGCGCTCTTGGCAATTGTTCCAATACTAATACGTTGCTACGCTACTATTCATTTGTATTGTTTTCGGTTGCAAAGTTTTCTAGTCTCTATCTATCATAAATAAAGTAGGTTTAGATAAGAATCTGCAATGCTATTCTCGAGAACTAAATCAGCGCCACAAGTGGTTGTGGGCGATACTAAACTGCAGGCGGGAATTTTGAACTTGTGGTGTTTACTAGTAATTCCCACCATAAAATCAAAATTTTTTCATGGACTGTGGCCTTTATCTGTACAATAAAAAACATTTTAATTTTAAAGATATATTGAAATAATACAATAGTACAAGCATTATAAGTACTGTTTGTTAAATAGAATATTTAATAACTCAAACTAAAATCGTGCAATAGACATCTATAAATGTCTGCCACAACCATTTAAATGATATGTACATCTCAGTTTATGGCAAAATTCTGCAAAAGCGCTGTATTCTAATGGGCGCGCTTAACTAGCATATGACCACTATTTTGTGGGCGCTACGGCAATGAGCAGGCCTGGCAGGTATAGGTGACTTTGGAATGAATCGGGACATTCGAAAATATCCATATCACAGAGGAGTCCACAATGAGAGGTTTCACTTGATTTTGTAAAACTTTAAATTTACCTGATAACTTCGGGGGGCTACAGGGCTCTGTACTCTTTATAATAGGAGGCAAAGTGTCAGACAACTGGGACGTGCTAGCATGTGGAACAAAATTGTCACATTCCTTCTTTTCAGCAGGTTGTGATTGTAGTTGACTATCAACTTCTAAAGTGTTAGTCAACTCATTCTCCACCTGCAGATCTAAAAACATAATGAGAAGAATTATACCATTGCCGATTTGCTAAATTAGATTACAAAAACAGGTGTAATACCTGATGAACAAAGTGTGGGCACTGCGTCTTCACGAAGCCCTCTTTTGGTCCCCGGTACCAAATACTCCTGTACAAAATGCCTTTCACATACAAAAAGTGATTGGTGTATCTGAGCTGGATTTAACTGCTTAAGTTTTGGATCATTAATATTTTCAATCCAGTTTTGTAATACATCCAAATCCTGGGGGAAGCGGAGCCTTTTGCTTGTACGATCTTCACAACTTCTGATGCAGCATTTATTTTTATAAATTCTGTTAATGGAATCCATCTTAGTCCTGACAAGGACTGATTTTTTTAATTTAGAAAAACAAACAACAACCACAAACGCACTTGACTGATTGTGAAATGAGTTAAGATTGTGAGGTTAGAAACCAATGACTCACGTGGCGAACATAAGCAAAATTTTGTCACCAGCGCTTGCAACGGTTGTGGGAAAAAGTAATAGCATTGCCTCAAACCATACAAATTCTATTCCGCCGCCCGCCGTTTGACTTACCTATCTAAACTTATTTTATTTATGCTATCTATAAAGTATATTTAAACGAATAACTTAAAATTCGTCGATTCTTCGAGAATCTGCAATATTTAAATCAATATTGGAAATTTGCTCACGTATTTAAGAACAGTCACAGTAAGCGATAGGTGTTCAAAAATTCAACTGTTTGGAGTAGATCACGACCTGCTAAACGTATGTTATCTCTTAACTGGTACAGTGTAAATTAGCCCTAGTTAGGCAAACCGAGCATATTTAACGGGTTGCCTAATTCGCTCCCTTTACTTTGCACTGTACCAGTCAACGGCCGTTTAACAAGTCATGGACTATAGTATTTTTGAACACTCCTCAAAGATAAACGGTTATTACTTTGGTACGATAACTTTTCAGATGTTCAGATGATAAATAAAATTGTTTTTGATCCCTGTTTAACGCATTTCTCACGTTGGAAATTGCTCCAATACTATTACGTTGTTACACTACTGTTCATTTGCATTTATTTCTAGTTTCTATCTTAAAAATACAATATCCTAAAAATTCTTTTGTTCTCGAATCTGCAATATTAAATTCGAAATTTGCTTAAGTATTTTACAACACAATTGCGGACAAGAAAATTTTATAACAATTTGCTATAATGCAGTAAAACTTATTATTATAGCTACCGTGTTCTTCTTTGAATGCTCTGTCTTTTTCGAGCCGTTCACTCTTTTATCCTATGCCTGTGTTGCGTGTTCTAAAGTAGCGGTGACATAGAGGACCTACAGCTTAACATGGGCTCCGAACCACGGGCAGTGTAAACACTTCTACTCCAGAGAAGATTTACTAGGCAGAATGTTTCGATGGTTTGCTAATACCTTGCGAAGAAGAACGGACGTTAAAAATCCGAGGTACTGGGAATTGAACTACAGATCTTCAGAGTAGAAGTTTACCGAACTAATTTCCAGTCCACGATCGCCTTACTGTGCACTTAACACCCGCAAACCAACTGAATAATTCATTAAAAATGTAAATTTGCTTAATAGAGAACGAGCTCATTGGTTGTTAGAGTTTGTCACGTTATAAATCACAACATTCAGGAATTATCTACTGCTACAGTAAGTGATGAGCGTTCAAAATTGTAACTGTTTGGAATATGTGACGCCCTGCTAACCGTATGTTCTCTCTTAATGGGGACAGTGTAAATTAGCGCCAGTTAGGCAATCCCATAACGTTTCTAATCCTAATGTGTTAAATGAGTTGCCTAACTGGCGCTTTTAATTTATAATGTACCACTTAAGAGTCAACGTACGGTTGGAAAATCATGGAATGTATTATTTTTATTATTTAGGAACACCCGCTATATACTATTACTTTTAAATAATAACTTTTCAGATGTTCAGCCGATCAAGTAAATTGATTTTGATCCCCGTTCGGCGGCTTTTTTACAATGGCAATTGCCCAATAACATTGCGTTGTTACGCTGTTCATTTGTATCGATTTCTGTTGGAAATTTTTCGGGTTTCTAAGTGTATTTAAACGAATAAACTAACAATATTTAATTCGAAATTGGAAAACTTTTCATATATTTTGCAACAGTCATGGTAAGAGAGGTGTTCCGAAATTCAATTGTTTGGAGTAGGTCACGACGTGCTAAAGGTATGTTTTCTTTGTGAATTGATACAGTGTACATTAGCGCCAGTTAGGCAAACCCATAACTCTTCTATTAAATGGGTTGCCTAACACGCGCTTCTAATTTACAATGTACCATTGAAGAGTCAACATACATTATATACTGTTCCCCAAATATTGCTTTAGAATAATAAGTGCCAGTAGAAAACAACTAAAACAATTAATTTTTTACCCACACCGTATGTATGACCAGATATACAGGGAATTATTCTTTTTAGTAAACATTGCCTACGTATACTTTTAAAAAGAACGCATCTATTACGCCTATTATGTAGGCAACAAACTATACAGACAACTAAAAAACAGAAGCAAACGTCACTGTAGTTGTGAATTATTTGAGTATGAAGGTTATGTTGATGCAAAATGAGTGGAACAACAACGACGATTATTATTGTAAAACATTAAATATCAATAACAGAAAACGGAAACGAAAATAAAAACAACAGTTACAACAAGTATTCGAAATAGCCACCTTGTACTTCTAAACAATAATCTAAACGGTGTTGAAAAGCACGCACAGCATACGCAAGAAAGTCGGGATTCGAGCTATTGCATTAGGTACGTATTTGAAACCACGGGCTATCGATTTTTACGTTTTCTATTGCCGGACTGATTTCGTTCCTTAATAGCTCTAAAAATTTGGCTGTATTGAGATTACCATCAATAAAATATGGACCGATAAGCTTATTTTCAAGTATTCCTAGCCATACGTTAACTTTCCCAGTGTATTGACTGTGAGTTAAGTTTTGTAAATGGCGGTTAGTGCGGGACCAATAT
>JABXWE010038993.1:0-13942 GCA_014611495.1 Limonius californicus
AAATTAAACTTATTATGGATGATTTAAAAAACGACCAAGACTTGTGGAAAAGTTGTATTCGGCATGTTTCCCGAGGTAATCCTTTAGTAATAAATTTGCATAATGATAGCAGCGATAGTGATAATGGTTTTAATTTTAGTGAAGAACAAGATTAATTTTGAAAATATTTTTATGATGCTTTCTATTGAGTTATGTATGTAAAATATCCTGTCATGTGAATGTCGTTTATATTTTATTATTAATTTTATAATTTATTAATTATTGTATTATAAATCGTAATGCTACTGAATAAAGTAAATAGTGGTGCATATTTGAATACTATTTTGTTCCATATCATCATATTAAGTAATATAAATTTAGCGGGCGCCCTGAGTCGACGAATTTTTTCGCTTTTTCTGAAACAAGAAGCTGGAAATTCCCCTTAATACGTGCAATGTTCGTTTCGAGCGGTACAGCACACAGATAATCAGTTAACAGCTCTTAACAATACAAATCCTTTCACCAGGAGTTAAGCGTCTCCAGGTAAAGTGTGCCAATTGAGAATAAAAACACTATACTTACTTACTCTCCGTGTCCGGATCAACAAATCAAAAAGACTCTTTCCAATATTCAGCCACGCGAATGGCCTTGCCATAGGCTGTTGATGATAACGGAGCAACGCACGATATTTAACATAGAGGACTGTAATTTGGAAATAGTATTATATGTTAAATGAGACCACGGGTTACGACGCAAGATGGCTCCAGTTCGATTCCCGTGATTCGTTATTATATTTAAATGGTTTTTATAATGGGAATTTTGGCATTTAGGTGGATTCAGCCTTAAAAGATTGGTAACACTCTGAGGCAATAATAGGCGGCTGAAACGTAGTTGTACCTGCTACTTTCTGAAAGGCGTCGTGACGTTATAAAGGGAGAATGTTGATATTGAATTTGCTGTTACAACTTGCATTTCTTAAAATTTTATTATATTTCGTCGTTAATCCCTCCGACACGTCAATAATCAAAAGAATGCAAAATGGATTATTCTGATCATATTTAGCAAACTATAGACTTTTAAATTACAGGCGTCTAAATTGCGTATTGTGTGTTGCCTGCCTACTTGCTAAGCTCGTGTACTTTTAAAACGAAGACACTTTTACTTTTTACACTTCACGTTATAGTATTATCAGTGTAGTTCACTCCCTTTCTTGAACAGTAGCACATCTGAAATTCCACTAATTTCCACGAAGCAAACGGTTAATCAATATTATGCCACTGGCAAACTCGTTAAGCAAATAAAAATTGTGTAGTACCGGAAACAGGCTCTGATTTTTAATTTTCTCTTTGGTGCTAATTAATATTTGTATATTCGCTGTTAGACAACAGTAAATATAAACTAAAAAGTGTATTTTGAAGATGTTTTTAATGTCGAGCGTTTAACACAATTTCTAACATGCTGTTAAATGGAAATAAAAATTTAGGTTGAACATTAATAAATAACGAAATTATTTAAATTTTACTTTGACTGCCTGAGCAGTATTTACAAGTGCAATCTGTTGATACATCTCACACTCAACAAAAACAGGGAAGTAATGTAATTCGGAAAATGTTCAGGGGTACCTAAATACTGTATTGTTGGTTGATGCAGATGGCATGTACATGTACATTGTTTCCAAATAGCTTTTTTAGCCAACTTCTTTTACTGAATCTACCATAATCAATGTGTTAGCAACTTAGAAGAAGAAGAATAATATAAACATTTTATAAATTATTTATAATTTTTATTATGGTTGTTTGAATAAATTCTTGTTTTATTTGCTATTTTTCGTATTGTCATGTACTTTTTATTTAGGTATAAAATAGCACATTTTTAGGTTTAACTTTGTTGCTGGTAATTTTTTGGCATAATAGACTTCGATTTTGCACGTTCTCAATATTCCCTTCTATAAACCGTTTTCATACTTACTTATTCAAAGTTGGAATTACAAACATTTTTCTTTTTTTGTATTTAAACATTTGAAACCTAGAAATGGCAAATCTAGAGATTATTCGTTTGTAAAATATCGTCAACAGTTGTTTTCGTTGCACTACTGGGAATTGGTCTCTCTTCTGCCGCGTGCTTTTTTTTCAGCGCTAAAGCAGAAGAACGGGGGATTTATAGTTTAACGTCGACAAAAATTCCAGAGAAGGTTTTCGGCATTAAGATTCCGAGGTTGCCAACACCGGATTGGGAAAATGTGTGTGGTGGGTTGCAGCACAAAATATTTATACGCTCTCGTGGTAATGCTGGGGAACGGAACCTA
Organism: Limonius californicus; assembly: GCA_014611495.1. Classification (NCBI taxonomy): domain Eukaryota; kingdom Metazoa; phylum Arthropoda; class Insecta; order Coleoptera; family Elateridae; genus Limonius; species Limonius californicus. The sequence continues at coordinate 2,285 of JABXWE010038993.1, forward strand.
ATCCCTAATCGTGATTTTGCCAAGAAAGTGGGCGCTCTCCCACCTGAGCTCCCACCACACTTTTCTGAAATAACAGATGCGTCCCGAAAGTAATGATTTCCAAATAAATCTTTTAATGAAACACATATAGTTAAGCTTGATCACCTTCAAACAAAGTTCCCTACGACTGTAACCGAAGATGATCCTTTGGTCATACTTAACGGCGGTGAGATCCATGGTCACCTGCGCTTCTCTAGTGTGGTGGCCAAGAACGAACGAAATTACACCGCAAAACAAGTTGCTAAACCTGCAACGACTGCCCAACTGCTGCATTAGAGGCTATGCTAAATTTTGTTCCTTTACACTTACTAGTAAGAAATAATGGTATGCTAAGCCATTTCAGAACGCAGCTGAATAAGAAATACAAAGAAGAAATTATAAAGCAATTTCAACAAGAAGTGGTTTCGAAACCAACTGACATACTAGTGCCAGTTAGGCTGAACTACAAGGGACTGTTTGAAGTGGTTATTTCGGACGACCGCTAAACATAGCGTTCTGAGGAGTCTACGCTAGAAAGAGGATCGGTCGCTTTCTACACAGACGGATCCACAACAAATAGCGGCACGGGTGTAGGCATTAAAAGCCCTTATGTAAGGCAGCCAAAAGCCCTGGGTTAAGCCCCGTCTGTCAAGCGAAGACGCATGCAATAGATACTCAAATATGTCTCAGAAAAGGCTCTAGTAGAGCCACAATTTATATCTTATCAGTAGCACTTAAAGCTCTGAAGGCTTACACTTTTGAATCTGAAATTGCTTGGAAATGTCTACAAACTATGAACTAGCTGGCCAGAAACAACAAGGTAATCTTGATGTGGATGCCTGCCCAGGAAGGCATTACTGGAAACGAGACAGCAGATCGCTTTGCTAGAACAAGCGCGGAGTCTCATTTCATTGATTCGGAACCTTTCGGTGGCATTGCAATAAACCACATTGTGGATCGGAACAATAAATGGCAAGACGTCCAAAAGTCTACCAATTGGAACAACAGTCCAGGTGTACGACAGTCGAAGAAATGTATGTACTATTTGTCAAACAGCGCGGGCATTGGCAAATAGCAGTTAAGGGAAATAACCTCCCTGGCATTGCATTGAGATACCATCTCAATTGAATGGGCAAAGCTGGGGATAACTTATGCCGAAGTTATAATTCGCCAAAGGTTTCAATACCTCAGAAAGGTGTACACAACATCTGAAGAAGTGAGCAAAATAGCTCACCCGAATAGTCGCAAAGTTCGTAAGAAGTAAGAAGATTCTAGCGACGCTGCCATTCTTCGTAGCACTGCTGGAAGTTATCACGTGAGAGAATGCTCCGAACCCTCATCGCGGCTTACTGGACGTTTTTAACAGTACCAAAATGGTGCCCTTTTGATTCGAGTTTTGATATAGGGGAACAAAAAAAGTTATCTTATAAAAAGTCAGGGCTGTAGGGTAGGTGAGGAAGAGTGGGGATGTTTTTCAGTGCCAAAAGCTTCCTTACATGACTTGGTGCATTGTTATGGTAGAGCATTCACCCTTTGGCAATGTCAGGGCGTACAACCCTTCTCCTGGAATGATCCAGAACCTGTAGGTAAAAACGACGCTGCTCTGAATCTTTGTCCGTGACGAGAGTGAAAAAGAAGGGTTTTATTTTTTAACATACCAAATATTCGAAAGGTTTAGACTCAACTGAGGATGACCCGTCGGCATACTTGAGATATCTTCGCAACAGTCCTCATAGCGTGTTACGGGCCAATCGAGCTTTTCCGACGACCCGTAACCGGATAGGTGGAAAACGGCCTACAGCTTAGCTCAGAGGAGTAGGGGGAGTTCGTGAAAATCGCTTACGGGAGGAAATCTTTAGTTGTGTACAGGGTAAGTCAAAATAAGTGGGCGCCACCTTCCAAATCCAGCTGATTGTAGGTCCTCGTGGAAAGCCGAGAAGCCAACAGCTTACGGGAATGGAACTCACCTTTTTGTGCCTCCTCCTATATATTTGAAGCTTGCAAAATTCTTACACAAAGAAGTACAAAAGACACAATAAGAGGCAGTACATTTTTAACACACATAATTAAATTGTTAAAAATGATAGTATAAGAAAATGACAACAAGTGATAACGCTATAAGTTCGGATTGCATATTATTAATTGTTGAACGTTCAGGAAAAAAACTCACCGCCACTGATGCAACGGGGTTTACGTTTTTCATACAGCTACGTACACCAGGGACGCTGAAGTTCACAAGAATAAAACAGAATATAATTTGATAGTTTATTAATTAACAACTAACACCACATATGGCGACTGAAGGTCGTCTTTCTGTTTACATGATGGTAAAATTTGAAGTTTGCAAGTTAACGCGAACAAAAAAAAGGGATTCTTCTACACTGCACAAGAAAACTGCTTCTTTACCTTGAATTCCGGTGGAGTCAGGCACAATTCCAGGGGGGTTGATTTCCAGATGCAGGTACAGTCGAGAAAGGGGCTATTTTTCCGGTCCGGGAAAAAGGTAGAAGGCCTCAGGAAACCAGGGGGACGAAACGTTGGTAGGTACGCTCCTGGGGAAGCAGATTATTCCCAACAGGATCAGTTGAATTATTTCCAACGGGGACAGTCGACGTTGAAGGCAACAGGAATTTCAAACGCTTGTATCACCAACAGACCCTACAATCACATTTTGACACGTTCAAACGCTTTTATCCGAATGAATCGAAGAAAAAAGCAATCACACCTGATTGTTCTGTAACCAGGCTACACTGTTAAAACTTATTAGACGCGACTTCGTCGAAATGATTCTAATTGCCTAAAGCAATATTCGGTACGATAAACTCAATTTAATAGGTGCCGCAAAAAAAACTCGTTCTCCATGAACGTTCGTTTCGGACCCAAGCTTGTTGTCCACTGACTTCTTTTTCCACGCGTTCCCAAAAAAAACGCTACCTAAGCCTAATTTTCGTTCTAGGAGGAATTTCCGCGTGCAGTTTGCGAGAAGACCTTAGGGAAACGATATTGATATACTAACGCAGCAAGAAAAGGGAATTCTGAGAAGTGTTTTCTAGCTTGGCGAATATGGTTCAGAAAGAAAGAAAACATCAAGACGGGTTTGGTCATAAATTAATTTCTGAACGGACAAATACTAACAAACTGTAGTCAATACAAAATTGCCATTAAAATTGCGTTTTCAAGTTCTATGGAGCGGCCGTTAGATTGTGACCAATTCAAGCGAAATGGCACAACTTTTAAATGAACATAACAAGCGCGTAAAAAATCATTCTCATTACTTTTGCGACGCACCTCGTATACCTATGCAGAAATTAGAATCAAAACTCTATATGCTACATGCTGCCCCTGCAATTTTCTTTTAATTAGATTAGGACCAATAATTTATAATTGCAGAAATCTGAAAGTAAACGATTAATTCTTTAATATTATATTCAGATTTATTATGTGTCTTTATTTCCTGAATACCTATTAACCTCTGTATTTATAATGATATTTAATTAAATACCTAACTATTTAGTTCTGTTTTTAAGTGTTATTTTTACAAAATTACGTGGTTCAAGGACTTCTTATGTGGATCATTTTTAAGGCTGGTGGAAGTTCAGAACCAATCAAATTTGCATATAGTTCATCATACTGAATCAATCTTGACAAGATGCCAATTTGAAAGTAATACATGCGCTATTCATATTGACCTCATCGAAAATGCTCGGTATGTTTTTAATACAATAATCATGAGTACATTATGACTTCCCGCATTTTAAAAAGTACAGTAACGCAGTTTAACGGTACACTACAATAATCTTATCTTTAAGGTTGAACGAAAAATTGTAATGCTTCCCACAGCGATTTCTTTTATTCATTAAGGTGTTTTTAAATGTATTATTATAGATAATAATTTAAATAACTTAATGCTAAGTTCTGTCTTTTTGACAAGTTCGACATAAATGCGTGCAAGATTTACAACGACTTTCTTGCAGTAGAATTCTAGAACTACCGCAACGAATGTCCTTGCTATCATAAACTTCTGCTGATGGATGTTAGTTCAGTTTGCCTGTATTTCAGTTCGACATTAAATTATTACGGGACGTAATGTTTTGCTTTTATTCCTGTAGTGTATGACATCGTTACTTTTCAATTTTGTTTATTTTAGCAATTCCACCCAAGACTTATTTAAAGGAAACGTATACCTATATACGTAATTACTAATATTTGTGTCATGTTACATGATTACTTGACTTGGGTATGTAAAATAGTATTAAAGCGAATGAACATCAATGTATGATTGATGGCTGATTATCCACTTATAAGTATACTGTTCACGTCATGTTGGGCTCTTTTTAGGCACTTGCCTACTGGTGTAAAATTTGTATTTTGTTAATTGTTTCTTGCCTTAATTTTTTGAAATCCATATTTATATTTAAAAATAATAATAGTCACAATTTCACGAAGATTTATTTCAGCTTTATACGTATTTTGACATGTAAAATGTTATCTTCAACACTCTACACCCAAAATAACTTTTACATTAGAAACAAAACAAAACACATGTATTAATTATTTAGACTTAAACATAAAAATTAATTCCAAAAAGGAACTTGAATACCTACTCTATTTATAGAAAGCCTACACAAATAGATATCGTAATACCACAGGACTCATGTCACCATAAAACACATACATGGGCAGCCACCAGAGAAATTTCGATTATTAAACAAATTGCACACAGTAATGAATACAATACAGAACTGATTGGCACACTGATCAGAAAGAAAGATTCTAAACTATTCCTTCCTTATTTCGGTGATATGTCGGAGAAAATTGCTAAAATTATTATCAAAACACGTACATATAAAGTAATTAATAAAACAACAAAATAACACTTCCAACACCAACGTCAACGTAAAAGATAGAACAAACGATTTGTTAACATCAGGTGTTTACGCATTAAATTGTTCGCAGTGTAATTCTGCACATGTAGGTCAGACAATTAGAAACTTTGATACCGTGTAGAGAGAACACACACGGTAGGTCCAACTATGCTAACCACTTGTTAGAAGAAATTGACATCAAATAATATAATAACATTCTTCCACTTCTGTGATGATGACTTGTAGGTTTTCAATTGCACAAACACACTTTAACAAATACACCTTTATGAATGAGCAAATTGAGATCATGAATTCCCTGCTATTTGAAATTTTGGAATAGAAGACCAAAGAGAAGTTGAAATCAAGATCCAGTGTGCTGTTTCCCTAACTACAGATATTTACAGTATTAATAATTGCTGAAGTTTCAGGCTTCCTCGGTTGGTGGCGCCCTATGAGGGCTTAGACTGTGTCGTCGTTGAACTGATTACTGCATACATTTCGCTAACCACTACAGGTAGATTTGATAATGATAATGATTTTAAAGCCGAAATAAATATCGCCCGCTTTTAAATTCTTAAGGTTGACTTGAAAGTACATGATTGAACAGCGAATACACATATGTATAAAATCCACTAAATAAAACCACCTGCAGCTATTTTTAACTATTTTAATTGAATTTAGGTAGCCTTCCAAAAGCACAAAGTTCTTTCGAGCACTTGCCCGCGCGTATTGCAAATCAAACGCTGCCAATTCCCTAAACGAACGCGGAGCCGTGCACTCCGTACCGGACCCCGAACCGAATTGCCTGTTAACCAATATTAACATGCGTTTTTAAATCAATTTCAGATTCTCTATACATACAAATTTCATATTTCAAAAATGATAAACCTCGAGTTAGCTCCATATCAGATGATGATGATGATGATGACGTGTTAATATTGGTTAACAAATTTGGCTTTTACTGTTATTTGTAAAATTATGATTAATTGAATGTTTGATTCGTATTTACAATCTGCTTGTGACTGATAATACTGGAAATATGTCATCGACGTGTTCACTATTCATAAATAACGTTTATGGAGGTATAGTTATAAGCTGGCCATTTATAATTTGAATAATAGAGCACTATTAACGTATTTTCATGGAACATGTTATATAATTTCGTAATTACAATTTTTTATTACTAAAATTATGTGAGGTTATATAAAAAAATATAGTGAATTTTGTTAAACCGGAAATACGCTATCGATGTTCAGACAGTGGTGCCATATCTATTTGTGTTGACTATACTAATATAACGTTTTTAGACAATTTAGCTAATATGTTAAGTAACCATTTATAATTTGATAAAACACACAACTATTAAGGTTTTTCATATGCATTTAAATCAATATTTGATTGATATTTGAAAAACCCCGAAGGTATTTTCTTTAAACCTGAGTTCCGTTATCGATATTTGGACATGTAATTATGAAGTCTTGACGATTACAAGATACCTCTTAATGGGGTCGTTTATAGATACAGTATTTGCATGTTGTGATAATACAGAATTTATTTAACAATGTACATTAGTTCCGTACGATGATAAATTTAACTTTCATTGACGTAGTTAAATATATGTGGTTAATTGAATATTTTATTGATATTTGAAAAGAACTAGAAAGTGCTTTTGGTGAACCGAAAAACTGTTATCGATGTTCGGACAGCGTAGTGATGTATTTTTGTGTTGCCGTTCCTAAATAGCATTTATCGGGTTATAGCTGATTACTGCTCATTGATATATTAATTAATATGCAACTAATAACAATTTTTCATTAACTGTTGATTTGGTTAATGATATCGTACTGAATAACCGAGGAATTACGGTCAAATATATTGCTGAGACATCTGGCTTTTCTGTTGAAAGGTTTGAGAAATATTTGCATGTCGAATTGGATCGGAAAAAAGCCTGCGCACGATGGATTCCGAAAATTGTGTTAGCTGATTAGAAGAGGGTCAGGTTTCTCACTACCGCGAGTAATTTGAGATTAATAGAGACGGATTTAGATGGATTTTTGGAAAGATTTGTAACTGCAGATGAAACCTGGATTCATCACTTTAATGCAGTCAAAACCGCAGAGTATGGAATAGCGGCATCGTGGTTCCCCGCCCTAGTGAAAGTTCCCTGTGATTTCATCGCGGTCGGAGAGATAATGGTAACAGTGGTGCGGGATTCTGAGGGAGTTATTCTTGTTGATTATTTACCACGTGGTCAAACAATAACGAGAGACTGTTACGAAAAACTCACAGCAAAAGTTCAGGAGGCTGTAAAAAAAAGTGGAAAATTGAAACGCAGCGTTCTGTTTCACCAAGACAACGCTCACAGCATCTGTATTTCTATAGCTGATATCCACAATGCTGGATTTTAGAACAACCCCCATATTCTCCACATTTGGTCTCCAGGGACTTTCGTCTGTTTCCCAAATGAAAAGAACATCTTCGGGGAACTCATTTTTGGGACTATGAAGGTGATGGCTGCTGTGAATGAGTGGTTTAGTACAGGACAGTTTTTGTTTCTAAAGGCATTCAAGCCTGCATTATCGTTATACTAAGTGTGTTAACCTTTTAGGGATTATGTTGAGAAATATAGTTTTTTCAAATGTCTAAGTCATTTGTTTTTATATGAGGCACGAGAAATGATGTATTGTATATTAATTTGGATAGATGAAGTGTATTTTCAAACGGTTTTCCACATCAATGTACTTCGCATACCATCAGAACTTTACTTACAGCAACATATTACTATTAAGTTTATTACATTTTGTTAGGAAATATATTTACCTTTTAGTATAACTACAGATACTAGGAGATTGTATGGAGTAAAAATCATATCCGAAAGAATATCGAACGAAATTATTTGTGTGGTATTTAATAGAATTACTATTACGCGTTTCAGTGTTTAGTGTATGCGCTATACGGTTTAATAAATCAAATGTTTTCCAAATTCCTCTTCCTTCTAAAGGAAATATGCACCAATACAAAACAAGGAGTTTATGAATGTTTTTTCAGGCCCATTTTCTTCCGTAAGGCTGCAACATTTTAACGATGCACATCTGATTTACTGCGCTTTTCTTAGAGACTAAGTGGATTTGCATTTATGTAGGAACATAGAGTAAACTGCATCGTCCCACTTTTTAATGAGAAACACTTGAAAGTACTGCTTTATGTGCATGTTTGTGTAAAAGTTCCGCTAGCTATGATTTCCTGTTTACTGCGGGAAATCTGGCTACATAAAATTGTATTTGGCGAAATATTGTAAGTTAATGCGTTTAATGCACTTAAATTTATTCTTTATACTTATTAATATACGAAACTTTATATTGATTAATGGAAGCATTTTTAATAAACCTGATATTAATATAAAAATTAGTAATTGATTTCTTTATTGTATGTCATCAGGTAGAGGTATAAATCATCACCTCTAATTAAAACAGCTACATAAGCTGATCGAAATGTTAATTATATTACAGGTGTCGTTACGCTGACTTTATTAGTAAGATGATTAATAGTTATTACTTTAATTACAATTTATTAAATTGTCAAACACTATTAAGCATGATTTAAAAGAGATGTAGGTAGTATAGCAACACGATGCTTACGTGGTAGTAACTGGCAGTTGCAACAATTCTGTTTAAAATAAGATCAACTTACGGATACAAGATGAGCAAGTGTTTATAAAATTGTTTATAAATTCCACCTATTTCTATTTCAATAATAGGCTTACAATTAGAGTTCAATTTATGTACTTAAAATAGCCAAAAAGCGGCAAATACGTGAAGTACGGTACAATACATGAAATATGCATACTTACACGAGGGAAGTTTCAAATGTTTATAGCCTGACCTGTGTGATAGGTTTTAACTGTCAACGGTATCTGTCTTAAACATTGAAAGTTAATTTCTTCTGCTTCTTTGTTTAGCCGTTTATTCTCCGTTGGATATAGGCCTTCCACATGTACTTCCTATTTTCTAGATTTTGGGCGACTTCTTACCAGTTTAGCTCTGCTGTTGTTTTGATATCTCCATTTCATGTTGGGTCTTTCTACATTTCGGTTGTCTTTCCATGCACCCCTACTTGATTAACCTTTCACTCCACTTGTCTACTCCTTTGGTCGGGTGTTCTGCCCTTTTCCATTCCAGTGACACCGCACTTCAAATAATGTCCGCCATTATTCTTCTTTTTCTTATTCATGTGTTTACTTTTAAATGTCTTTGTCTTAATGTCTTTCTTAATATTTTCCTCTCTATTGCTTGCTGGTGAACTTCTGGTTTGTTGAGGGTTTCTTTTGAAAGGATCCGGGTCTCTACTCCATACTTTACTGCTGGTAGTACGAGTATATACCTATTGATTGTATAGTTCTTCTTATACGCTGCCCGTGCCTGTCGTATCCTTTTGTCTATTTCTAGCTCTTGATTTCCTTTCCTTATTTTATTGTTTGTCCGATATGTATATACAGTTAAATACTATTTCTATTTCGTTCCTTTCCATCGAAGTTTTCCCAGATTCTTTCTTCTGTTTCGTAAATTTATCATGTATTTTGTTTTGTTAAAGTTTATTTCAAGGCTGATTCTTGTTGAAGTCGCATGAGCATCTACCAGCGTACTTCTCAGTTTTTTTTTATTTGTCTTCATTAGGACAAAAATAAAACGTACACCTTGTCGAACTCCCTTTTTTTAAGCTTTTCGGTATTTTCATCAAGTTGTATCCCTCGTGTTGCATTTTTATATATTTCTTCTATTGGTTTTGGGAATCTATAATCTACTATAGGGCTTTAGTGTTTGCAGTACTGTCCACATTTCGGTAGGCTTTCCTGTAGTCGACGAAAGCTACCCCAATTAGTATATTATACTTACGCACAACCTTTTTACCAGAGTTCTCACTCTTTGTAAATGTTCGACGTACTGAAATTTTAGGTTGATAGAAATTGAGTTTTTTAGTTAGTCGACTTACAATAATTCTCGATAATAGCTAGCTGGGAGAGTACGCTTATGGGTTGGTAAGTTTCGTCGTCGTCTTTATTACCAAAACATTTGCATTCACGATTTTTCCATCGACAGCAATGGATAACGTGGACATGTTCGAAGCCTGGTAAGTTGTGAATTACTGTGAGTCCAAAGATTCTTTTTGTTCCATCCTCTCTCAACGTCCCTCCAACTAATTTTGCGAATAAATATGTCATGCTTATGACTTGTTCACTTCTCCCTCTGGAAAAGTCACTGCTTGCTGCAAAAAGGAAAATCAACGTCGGATTACCCACCGGAACCCTCAGCCTCTCTTCAGCCAGTAATAGAAATGTAAGGATGGGAAATACCATAAAATATGGATAATAGATATTCGTGGATGATACAGTCCCAGAATTTACTTGAATGACCCAGGAAAATTCCGAAAAACCGGAGCCACGACAGACGGTCCGGGGTTCGAACCCTAGACCTCCCATGCCATGAAAGGCAAATGCTCTACCGCTGAGCCACCTTGCTCGGTTGCCTGCTGCAACCGCAATTTCAATTTCAATTTTCACAGACTATTGGATCATAATATATACATGTCATCCTAAAATTAAGACTACGTATATAAATTACAACTCAATGGCTGTTTAGGAGCTGTCCTCCTCTTCAGCCGGTCCTACATGAGACATATGGTAAAAAAAGTTCTAAATATATACAGGTTAAAAAAAAGTTGGTATTAAAAAATAGGAAAACATATTATACATATTATATCATGACGGATTTATGGTGTTAGCGGACTGCTAGTGGGGTTTCTTCCAGAATGTCCTGTAGGTCTTCGGAGATGGCCGGGGTTTCACCAAGGAAAACGGCAGATGGATGCCTTAGTTTTTTTTGGGCTTCTTGAGGATGGTGGTTGGAGTGTTTAGCGTCCTGGTGGCTTCCTCGAGTTCTTGTTCGATCATCCTGGTCACGTACCGGCCCCGGAGTGCAGCGAGACGGCCATCGATCGGGCAGATGCCGGCTTGGTCACCGACTTCCCCCGATGGGTGGAAGCGCTCCAGGCGTAACATCCTTCTCGCGATAGCCCTCTCTTTGCTCCGGAGCTTCTTCATGAGGTGGGGCGCGGCGGTGCTGAAACAACAAGATCGGTAATCAATAATAGGTCGGATAAACGTTCTGTATTGTAACCGCCTGACTAGTATGTATATATACATACATATATCCCCTCTCGGGTCCCAAGTGAGAGGTACCTTCAAAAGAGTGGGGTAGGGAATGGACTGCAACGAGTAGGGTTAGGTTAGCTCCTTTCGCTGTCCGTGGCGAAGTAAGAATGTAGCAGGACTTAGGCGAGACAACTTTTGAGTTAGTCCAAGCTATAGAAATATTTTCTTGGCCTAAAAATGGGTTAAATAGTTTCTCTAATTACGCTAATAATATTACCTTCCCTTTTTTTAGCTCTTCTCCTATAATTTTAGTTCCTCTTGCAAATTTCCCATTTTTTGTCCATTTTAGGGCGTTTATAATAGGTATTTCATTTTTCCTTATAGTTATATTTTCTGCAAAAACTTATTCGTCTTCTTGAAACAGCGACCCATAAACCGATCTTTTGTAATGCGGTAAAAGTTGATGAACCATTTGCATTTTGTATGGAAATATGCACAAATCTTTTTTTTTTGTTCTATAAGTACCGTATGAGATATCAATTTCTTGGCTTAGTTTTCTGAGCGGCTTAGAAGGATTTGCTTTCATGATATTCCTAACACTATCAATAACTTCTGCAGTTCTTTTCA
>JABXWE010038994.1:0-22974 GCA_014611495.1 Limonius californicus
GCTTAATTACTATAAAATGTTAGAATACGTTTTAATTAGTTAGTTCCATTAAGCACCTTGTATGGAGTAGAACTCCGACGAATTAGATATTTCTTTAAATAAATGCTTTTTAAAAAGATACTTCGTCGTTAAACAATATTAACTAGCGCATGCTTTACGTGTGAAATATGGTACAATCCCTTGAAAGGCAAAATTTTAAACACTAATATTGAGTTAAATTGGCTATACAATAAAATTCTTAAACGCCAGTTATTACTGTTTACTCATAGCGCAACATATTCTTCAAAGCGTATATATTTTTCTCGTGCAACTGGACTTTTTAAACAGATTCCTTTGAAGTGCCTCTGAATAATATACTTGCTTAAATCGTTCTACATGTAGCTCTTAACGTTTGAGCCCTCTGGACGTCTATGAGTATTAGATTTGTAAAATGTACCTTCTTGCTAAATTTTACTTATTTTATTGGCGATTGCCCGTAGAAGAAATAAAGACTACTAAATACGATTGAGGAATCAACAGATTTGGATGGTTTCCATAATAGGAAATAATGTTAATACGAATGTGCAATGAAAGCGTTGGCAGGTAAAAGTGGCCCTGTTTGTGTTTACTAATGTCTGAAATGATTTCATTAGAACGCAGTCAGTCTCTAATAATACATACCTTAAGCTATCCTGAAAGTTATTTGAAGGAAGTCCCTTTGAAACCCACTCTCAGAAAGCGTTGCCCTGAGAAACAGAGGAGGAGAATACACCACCTTGAGGCACACTGTGATCAGCAGCGCCCTTTATAAACCCAAAGATTGAATTTATGAAATGCAAAATACTAAGCTTTTTTAAATAATAGGCTGCAACTTCACTTTGAATGTCTATACTAATAATGATCAATAGTTATCTAGGTGCAATATCTACATGTCTGTGTATATAGATAAATTTGATAAAAAAAATACGTTTACGTTTCATTGTTGTGTTTGACATTAACATTGATATGTTTAACAATTTACATAGAGCTATAAATATGAATAATGTGTACAAGGGTAGGCTGAAAACTAATGCATACATGCTTGTAGAGCGCGAACAAAAACATATAGCAACATCGGGAAAAACTACATTAAAGTACAATTCTTAAGTTTCAAAATCATATATTAATTTTTCAACATAGTCACCGTTAAGGCTAACACATTTCTCCCAACGTGTAACAAGTTTTTTCATTCCGTCACTGAAAAACTCTTCCGACTTTTCTCGAATCCAGGACTTGCCAGCTGCTTTCACCTCATCGTCCGAGGTGTAATGATTACCCTTGAGGTCTCTCTTGAGCACAGGAAAAAAATAAAAATCGCAAGGCCCAAGATCGGGGGAATAAGGAGGGTGTGGAATCGGTTCAAACTTCAGGTTTCGCAGAGCCTCTCCAGTTGCGCGCGAGGAATGTGGACGAGCGTTGTCATGTTGCAAGATTTTACAGCCTTTAAACGACGATGAATATCAGTAGGAGTCACTTTTTCAGCAGTTAAAAATTTGATAGCAGCATGCTGTTTAACTCGCGTTGACATAGCACTAGAACACGTCTCCATACTTCCGCTCCTCGAAATATACAACACAAATACGCAACCACCTCAAACCTGCGCATGCGTATTGGGGAGGAATGTTACTTCCACATGCCACCTGGCGCGCTTCTGAAGGTCATTTCGTTCGCGTTCTACAAGAACGTGTGCATTCGTTTTCAGCCTACCCTCGTAAAAATGTAAAAGACACATAAAAAGCGTATAAGATACACTCATTCCAAGCAAATTCGTAAAAAGTGGCTCAAATTGTCAAACATAACGTAACGACTAGGCTAATTCACTAAATGTAACTGTTTTCAATGTAGTTTGCCTATACAGGACGATTACTTTATCTTGTAACAGGTAGGCAGACTACATACCTTAACGTTCTTTGTATTATACATAGATATCTTACTAAACTTTACATTGTTTAAATAAATAAAAACCGAAATAGTTGAGTTGGATGTACTAAGAAACTACAATGGAGCTATTTACTAATCATGCGGGCGTTGATGGTCTAGTGGTTAGCGCAATTGTCTTTAAATCCAAGGGACGCGGGGTCGAACCTGACTGAGGTCGGTGAGATTTTGCTAGCGGCAAAAAATCTGAAACTGCGCCTTCTGTCGGATAAGAAGTAAAGCAGTAGGTCCCGTGTCACTGCGATGTGTGACACGTTAAAAATCACTACTGGAGTTGGAACTACCCCAGATAAGTAAAATTCTTAGTTGGGTGCAAAATAAGCCAATGATGGCTGCAGTGCTTGGAGATGCTATATTTACAATACTTATTTCATATAATTTAAAGAAAACAAGCACCCAGGAAGCTAAGACGGCATAAGAATATGTTGACATAACAAGAAAATCAACCAACAAGAAAAATATAAAATTAAAAAAGAAAGAAACACTAATTAACGACCGAATAAGTATCCAAACCGCCGTCCACCTTGCTGTTCACATAAGTCAATCCGCTGCAGAAGAGAATTTCTAAAACCAGTTAGCACGTGTGGGGTAATTCGTAGACGTCGTTTTTTATTTACCCCACAAAAAGAAACCTAACGGAATCGAGTCCGGGCTACGTGGAGGTCAAAGACCAATTACACCTGTTGCAAATAATCTGTTGTGAAAAGTTTCATCTTGGTAGTTTCTTACAATTCTATGGAGGTGCTTCGTCATAAAAAGGAATATCTAGAAGTTGAAACAAATCATTTTCTAAAAAATGTAAATACATTTCCCTATTTGCCATTGCCCTCAAAGTAGTGGAGACCAACGATAAGGTGGTCAACCATACCACAACACACATTTACAGTCAAAATTCTTTGAAAATGTGCTTACCGAATCCAATCTCTGAATAAAACTGGCAACTGTACCTCTTTACACACCCATTGTTTCTTAACGTCGCTCCGTCAGAAAATAGAATATTTCTTAAAACCAGTGGATTAGTAGTAACTATGTTTCTTAAAAATTATCAGAAATTCACTCGGCGTGGGTAACCATCTGCAGTAAAGTGTTGCACAACCGTGACGTGAAACGATGAAACCGGTTTGCTTCTAAAACGTTACATACTGAACTTTGGCTAAAGCCTACAGTTTTTGCAACTGATCTTTGCTTGGTATGAGGATTACCAGTTACTTTTTCGATCACTGCAACTTCAGCTTCTATAGTTGTTACATGTCGTTGTCTTACCTTTGGCTTGGAAAACTGTCCATATTGCCGGAAATTTCTTTCCAAACGTCTAAAGGCATTATGTGATGGAAGGCGTTTGTCTATTCGGGTATCTTTGTGCATATCGTCGTATTGTTAAGTCCGTCGCCCCTCTGTATTCTTTCAAAATCAACATCATATCCTACTTGTTACAAGATGAAATGTCACACCTGATTTTATGCCTAGATAACTATAGACTTTTATTTGTATCTATTGCTTCTAAATGAAGCTTCGGCGCCAAGAGGACTTGTATTTAAACTACCCTTGCATGTAGAGGGTGTCCAAAATAAAATTATGTACATGGGGAGCTCGGCTACCTTACGAGATACGAAATCGGTTAAATTGGAGAAAAGTTGCATTTGCCTTTTAGGAAAATGTATTAATTTTTAAGATATCTGTAAGCACAATTGAAATTATTTGTTTCGAAAATTTCAAATAATTTTTTAATATTAAAGTTTTACATAAGCGGGCATAAGGAATACAATTTTCAATAAGAAAAACAAGGTGATTATCCTATCTTACAATAGTGGACTTAGACTTTTAATTAGCGGAATTTAATTCCAAGTGTCCATTTATACAAGCGTAGCGAGTTTCAATTGCATAACCTAAATAATAAAAAAATTATTAGAGATTTTCAAAAAGATAACCAATTTCAGGGTCTGGGTACGATCCCTTACCGTATAAAAATTCAACCTACCACTCACAATCCCCCTATCTGGTTAGCAACCGTGAGGTTTTAATGCAGAAAACTTTCTCGAGATTTATGTCGTTCGGATTCGAGGTTAATATGTAGGTCCCCGTGCTTCTATTGTAGCGTTGAGAAAAAAAAACGTGACGGCGAAGTGTTTGTATGATAATGGAGGTCATGCTCAACAACTGCTATAGTCTGCAGTGAAAACTATTACCTTCAGCGAAGTTAAAACGAAAATAAAAACACAAACCATCGGAAATGGAAAACCTAATTTAGTTTATTGTTTGGGCTATTACCTTTTATTAAATCACTACTTTGTGTTCCTGCTAAATAAACAGGACCAATTTAACCTCTCCATATTGCAAGAATTTCAGACGGCTGTAGCTTTTTTTAAAGCATTTGCGGATATTGAGGTGTAGATGCATTGTGCTCTCATACTTAGATTGTGCTATTATTAGTGGTCGAAGTAAAAAGTCTTTGGGTGGTAATATACTACTGATAAATATTCCGTTACTCACTGGTCTTGTGCTGTGATTCTCTAGTCTGTCTTGTTGTCGCAATACTATAGAAGAAAACAACATTTTTCTGTAATTGTGTCATCCAGTTTTTAGGGTTACTATATCTATTCTAAAGAATCCAGGTTCGATAGTATTTTGCTGACATTATAATGTATCATCTCCTCCTCTTCAGTTATGATTCCCCTCCCTAACTGGTTGAATGTAGTCTTGCATGCGAATCGTAGTTAGCCTTTTCCTAATAGATGTAAAATACCACATAATATGAAGCTTTAGTTACGAGGAAGCTGTAAGAGTTACCTTATTACTTTTATATAGATGTTACACCGATCTTCTAATCAAACTATGTACAGGGCGTAGCCAAGCTGAAACCACATGTTTCAATGAAGTATTTCTTGGAAGAACAGCAGAATAATCAAGAAAAACGTTGACAAGTTTAATATAGTCACCTAGAAGGTATTTATCGATCAACCAACGCTATGCAAGATGCATTCCATTTATTTATTCCGTAAATACCAGCGGTAGTAAATGGTGAACATTTTTATTTGTCTCATAAAGAACACCTATGGTTAGTGTTCATAAAGTATAGTGTTGCCATTTACAATGTTCATCTCTGCTTATACTAATTTCGATAAGCAATAATGAATTTAATGAGTCGAACGTATTTCAGTGAACGAATAGAGAGTATGAGCGAAATTGTCTAAACAAGACCGTCTGAATATCAACGAAACCGTATAATTTCATCCCTTGAAAAGTTTTATATTACCCATTCTTAAATTGTTCTGCAGAAGGCAGATACCGCGAAATAAAATACGTATTAAAAAAGAATTTCTCCTACACGATTTCTCAATGCTTCCGGACTTTAAAGTATAAGAATTGGCGAATAATCTCTTGTTAAACTTCTCCGCGATTTCGAATCTGAATACATAGAAACGAATAATGTTTGGTTTAAAAACGGAATGGAGGATAGTTAATAATAGTTTTGCTGAGGCGATTTAATATTTGCATAAGACCTGCCGAAGGATAACTTTACGCTGAGGAATAATCACCATTTAATATACGTAAAGTTTCGTCATGTTTAAATTATAATATTTATAAAACATCTAATACTCCTGTATCTTAGAAATTATGCATCGTTGGATTCTGTGTAAATAGATAACTATTAAAGATAATATCTTTATGCCGATTATTTTAGGAAGGTAAGATTCAAATGTTCTTTAAAATTTACATGTTACTTTTCATTTTGGATATACGAGAATGGTTCATCATTATTGTCCCTGATACAGAAGCAAATGACTTAGACATTTGAAACAACTTTATTTCTCAACATAATCCCTTAAAAGGTTAACACACTTAGTATAACGGTGATGCAGAGCTTGAATGCATTTAGAAAAAAACTCTGTGCTGCACTGAAAAACCACTCATTTACAGCAGCTATCATCTATCCATCATCAGAAAAATGAGTTCACCGAAAATGTTGCTTTAATTTGGGAAACAGATGAATGTCACTGGCGGCCAGATCTGGCGAATATAGGGTTGTTCTGAAATTTCAAGTCCAGCATTGTAGAGAGCAGCCATAGAAACACAGCTCTTGTGAGCGGGAGCGTTGTCTTGATGGAACAGAACGCCGTGTTTCAGATTTCCACGCTTTCTTAGCTTTTATATCCTCACAAACTTTTGGTATGAGTTTTGGGTAATAGTCTTAGGTTATTGTATGACCACGTGGTAAATAATCAAGAAGAAGAAATCCCTTAGAGTCTCAAAACCTTGTTGCCATTACCATTCCGGCCGATGAAGTCACACGGAACTTTCATGGAGGCGGTGCGGGAACCACGATGCCGTCATTCCCAACTCTACCGTTTTAACTCTGGATCCACGTGATAATGCCAGATTTCATCTACAGTTACAAATCTTTACAAAAATCCATCCAAATCCGTAAATTAATTCCACATTGCTCGTGAGAGAAACCTGACATGCTTCGGATCAGGGAATTACATTTTCGGATTCCATCGTGCGCAGACTATTTTCCGAACCAATTCTTCGTGCAAAATTTTCTCAACGCTTCCGACGGAAAAGCCACATGTCTCAGCAATATATTTGACCGGAATTCTCCGATCACTCAGTACCATACCACGCACCAAATCAATATTTTCTTGATTGGCAACAGTTTTGGTAGCCCAACACCGGTGCATGTTGACAGGACTTCCTTCCTAATTTGCAATACCAGCACCAATTTTTAATTACTTGATATGACTGGGTAGAATCACCCAACACTCCGGACATGTCATTATAGATTTCCTGCTGTGATACACCCGTCTTATAAATGTATTTTATCACATCCTTTGTCTGGAATTTTTCCATTTCAACAAAATCACCACCACCACAATAATATTAAATGTATAACTTTTATAAACAAGAAGACATCTGCAACTAACGTTTCTAGGAAAACATATTCATTTTTCGGCCAATGCGTACGATAATTGAAGGTATACAGGGAACTCGAACACATAATTTCAAGGTGTAAATCTGGGTGCAATATGAACTCAAAAAGTACTGAACCACTTATGGTTGAGGCCCATAGTTTCTTCAAAAGTTAGTGTTAGAGTGGGTGCCGCAAAGTTTTGAACACCCAAGAGAAATAAAATACACATGAGGGTAGCTTAAACGTAATTTTTCTGAATAGGGTACAAGAAATAATTAATGTACTGGCAGCGTAGTTATAATGTAAGGATTTAGGTACAAAATGTCACAAAAAGTTCTGAACTGGTTCTAATTTTTGGTTTGGGTCCATAGTTTCTTCATAAATTAGTGTTGGTGCCGCAAAAAGATTGAACATCCCGTCTAAGGGATATTTTACAGAAAAACTTATTCTACTGAATTCGACTGAATATAATAAAAAAATTGCGTATGGGTAAACATCGCAGGGAGACCCGAAGGAAGTTCCGCACCGGGCCGGCACTTTACACCTATTTGAGTTAGTGACTTGGCGCACTCACCTATAGGGACTGACGGTTATAGGTACTCTCCAAGGTACCGCAGGTTGCAGAGTGTGAGCAAGAATTTCAGTTCCCTATCCAAGTACACAACGCAAGGATCTTTACTTGACTTTGAATCCTATTTGGCCAGCTTCCTGCTTTACATTAATACAAGATTAAGAAAATTTGAAGAAAGGCATTGTTGGCGGCATGGGTCTGGCATAATGGCTACAAATTGTGTCATCGCGCCGCTGTTCCCGCTTTGCAAAGCTGCAGAACTTACAAGACACACGTGCAAGCGTTGCGGACATGTGGGGTCCACACGTAGCCAAAGTGACGTCACATACCCCACTTATTTAAGTGAATTTTTTTGTTCTAGAAGTATAAGTTTTATTTTTCAGTAAGAGAGTACGTTTGTGAAGTCCAAGATATAAGGACATAAATGTAAATTTGATTTATGTACCTGTTTTATATAAATATATATTGGCTTATGTATCTCATATATATTATTACATCCGATAGGAGAAAACATAGAAGGCTTATAATTTTAAAGTGCTTCGACGAATGATTTGCTTATCATTTAATTCAATAGGTTTTTTAAAAGACAGTGATCTCTGGAGAAGGTACAAAAAATAATAAATGTACTGTTGGCATAGCTACTATATACTATATACAATAAATCTACTTCAGATAGGAAAAAGTTTTAATTTCTGCATAACTATGTTAATACAAGTAATGAATATAACAAATACCATATTAATTAATAGTTTACTATGCAAAGCTATCAATGCGCGTGCCGTAATTATATTAATAGCATAAAACTCTGCAAAATAACCTGAAAAAAGCTAAAACACTAATTTATTTTTGATTATGAAGATTTAAGGTTTATATGTGTATATATATATATATATAATATTGTTGTTTGTATGTAGTACACCAAGGTATCACAGCGTTTTGTGCAAATTCGTGGGTTCTCATGCTTCACTTTTGCAGTCTGTAGTTCTCCAACAAAATGCTCTAATTCTAGCAAAACATCTTGTATTTGCCGATAGTTATTATTATTTAGTATTTTTATGAACCGAAAATACATTGTACTAATTTGACTCGTATGTAAGAACGTGTAAGAAATAGAACTGTACAGTGTACAACGCTACTTTCTTCATCCGATGATTATCGTTCTGGTCTTATAGTACGCAAATGTTCTGTTAAAGTGAGGTTTTGGAGAGAAAACGCTGGGACAGGTGGAAGAATACAGTATAAAGATAGCCATTAAGATTTCAGCTTCAGCAATTACAACTACCATCTAATTTACAATAATAGAAGATGAAAATTTCTATCATTCCTATTGTCGATATCTAGAATTTAGGTCCAAAATTAATTCTGATAGAAATAGTTGATTTGACAGGCGAGGGAAACTCGATAAGTATCTACCTAGGCATGAAAACAATGGCTGAGCGGCCTATAGTATTAATGTTACATTTTCACAAGTTTTTAACAATTGTATATGCAGTTTTTTCTAGATCTGCATACCCGCTTCAAAAATATTGGGTGCAGTTGTTTTAAAAATGAATATTGAACATCCAAATGCAATAAACGGCTTAACAAAAGAAGGGAACGGACCAAAAACTATCTATGACGGCGGTCTACGGAGAAGAAGCTCGCTCCGTCTTATTACAAAGTTAAATTTTAGTATAAACAATTGTGTTGGGGACCGGAATCCGTTGTAGATGACTGAAGATCGGACAGAGCTTCAAATGCGATTAATGAAGAAATACGTCAGAAAGTTGCGGCTATGGTGCTGCAGGAGTGACGTTTAAAAGTTGCAACTATATCTGCAGAGTTAGGAATTTCTGAGGGAAGCGTTATTCCCATTTTACACAATAAATTAGGCTTGAGTAAGGTGTCAGCGCGGTGGATTACAAGGCTCCTGGCTCGCGAGCGGAAATTTGCACCGCTAACAAATTTGCGACCAACATTTATCCGCTTTAGAGAAAGATTCAAAGCCTCTATTTTGAATGGTGACTGGTGACGAAAGTTGGGTTCATTACTGGGATCTTGAGACGAAACAAGCATCCATACAATGGGTTTATAAGGATTCTCCACCCTTCAAGAAATGCCGAACCCAATCTTCTGCTGGGAAGTTAATAGCCACAATTTTCTGGAACATGGAGGGAATATTGTTGATCGAATATATACCCGGAGGAATGACAGTTACTGGAGAAACTTATGCCAATGTTCTAAAAAATCTAAGTAACGCCATTTGTGAAGAACGCCAACATTGGCGTCAGAAAAGCGTCTTGCGTTTACATGACAATGCCGTTTCCACAAGGCTCGAAAGGTCGTGCTTGTCTTAGACGAATGTGGGTTTCAAGAGATACCCACCTTACATTTCTGATTTAGCACTATCCGATTTTCATCTGTTTAAAAACTTGCAGAAATATTTAACGGCACGAAGATTTTACTCAGATAACGAGCTTTTTTTTTCTTTCATTCATTCATACTACCGTTCCTCCCCCGGGACCGCTTTCGCATTACTTCAGGGGGGTGCGGGCGTCCCTTCCACACTAACCATTCATGCAGCATGCACCCTAAACTTAACTAAGCGAAATACGGTAGCCCCAGCTGAGATTCGAAACCCCAGCGGAACGACTACAATTCGCTGTGGCCTCGAGTGGCAACGCGTTGCCGCACTAGACCACCGAGGCCCCAGATAACGAGCTGTTCAATGACTACTTCACTATTCAAGCAAGTTAATTTTTTTCTGAAGCTATAAACCAACTTCCGGACAGATGGCGTAAGTACGTTGAAATTCGTATATTGAGAAATACCATTTATTAACATTTTTGTTTCTATTTTGTTTCATGGCTAGGTAGATATGTTTCTGAGTTCCCCTCGTATATCAAATATTTCATGTGTAACTCGTATAACATTTGATACACATTTCAGTTTACTTAAGTTTATTTTTCAGTTAATGTACATACAAAATACACTTCTTAGCCAAAATTTAAAATGAGATTCTACATTGTTATAAAAATTTGTACTTCTAGTAAATGAAAAACATTAAATTTATAAAACCTATGCAACTAAACATAAGGCGGCGTTGTCAATATTTCTCTCTACTGGAAATTCTTCTTAGGAACGTTATTTCTGTAATTTGGAGGAAGTCCAGCAGTGTTTCCAGCAACCAATGCCAATAAGATTAAGGTGATTGTGTCGGTATGTCAAATATGTGAAGAAGGCAATTTATCTAGGATTGTCTCCACGTGCTTGATTTATGGTGTTTACTTCATCCCTAAAAATATGTTTTAAAACTGGGGATGTGCATTATCCAATCAGAAAATGTTATGGATTTTGTGGAGGTCTCTGTATTTTGCAAGATTATATCATATGATTTTATATCATTTTATAACTGAAAGAGAAAGCGGTCTTTCACAACTCTCCTCTAACTTTCGGTTTATAAAATGTCATTTGATGAAGTCTGAATATGAAAATTGTTCATGAATAAACATTGAAAGCCTTTAACGTTGTCCAAATCTTACGGTAAAGGATTTGAGCAATTTCAAATACTCCAATTACCTAAGTAGACTAGATGAATTTAATAATTAGAAGCAGCTAATTAAAGATTGTAATACGTTAATACGAGGCTTATTCAACAACTAAACGCCGTTTAAATATTCCCGGCGAATCAGGGGCGTAGTCAATTGAGTGCATTGTGGGGGTGCTTTGGTGGTTGATGAGGTAGCCACACGTCGTTTGACTGTGGTTCTGTCGTTTTATTTAGTTGTATAATGAAGCGCCAACATGAACACTATGATTGAAAATCCCGTGAAGTGCGCACCGTGATTCGCTTTTCCATACAAAAAACTAAAACGCTGCCAAAGTGTACTAACATGCATGTGACGTATATAATCCAGGCATCATGAGCGACGGAAAGGTTTGACGCTGGTGTAAGAATTTCAGAGATGTATAGAGGATGCCCCGAAAGTAAAGATACACAGCTTAACTACAGCTTTCTGAGGTCAACTGGGAACGATTAATCCAAATACATTAGTACAAAAATAATTCCTTAAGAAGTTAGCACGCCTTAAAGAATAACAAATATTTTCAACATTGGATAGATTTCAAAAACAGAATGAAGGAGCAAAATGAAAATTTATACATATCCACTTCAGGAGAAGCCGAACATCCTTAACGAATAAGCATTACAGCATTATAGAGGGCGCTCTCGGTATATGTTTTTGTGTATTTTTTATAATTTCTATTCGTATGGCTAACTTTTATGATATAAACGTTATTTTTACATAACAAAGGCGTATACTTCATGTCGATACAACGTATCGTGTAGAAAACGCACCTTAGCATTTCAATGTACTATCTTAATGCATTTGTTACATATTTTTAAGTTGCTCTCTATCAGATTTACAATAATATTAATCCTGAAGTGAATATGTATCAATGTTTAGCTTGTTCATTATTATTTTTTCTTCTTAAGGCGCAATAATTTCTTAAGAAAGTACTTTTGTACTAAGGTATATTTGATTTAATCCGTTCAATTTAACCTCAGGGAGCTGTAGTTAAGGTGTGTCCCTTTACTTGCAGGACACTCCGTATATCAAACTATGTGC
This sequence comes from Limonius californicus, assembly GCA_014611495.1. Lineage (NCBI taxonomy): Eukaryota > Metazoa > Arthropoda > Insecta > Coleoptera > Elateridae > Limonius > Limonius californicus. The sequence goes on from JABXWE010038994.1 coordinate 12,044, forward strand.
GAAATTTTACACAAAAACCACCGAATGGCCTGGACTGAACTTCCTGCATCGCTACGAAACGGATGGCGATTAGTACCTAAATCATACTGTGACTGGCGGCGAGACTTAGATTTCGTACACATATATTGAAACCAAGTAATAATGAATGCAGTTGCGAATCCCCTAAAAGCCAAAAAATGCAAATAAACGTTAGAGAACCGAAAGCTGATGGCTATTGTTTTTTGAGGCAGAAAAGGCGTGTTGTTGGTTGCTTTCCTGGAACGTAGTGCGACAATTAAAGAAGACGTGTATAGTGAAATTTTCGAAAAGTTAAGAAGGATCATTCAGAAAAAAACGGCAATGATTTGTCACCTCTGGCCTGCTTTTGCACGATAACGCCTGTTCGCACGCGGCGGCTCGCACTGTGCAACTCATTGAGCAATTTGATTGGGAAATTTTTAATCATCCCCCGTACAGTCCCGACTTAACGTCGACTGACCATCACCTCTTCCTCCAACTATATATTTTTCTAAGAACCCAACGGTCCCTTTCTATATGACGACGACCTAAAACTGACTATAGAAAATAGGTTTGGGCAATCCTAGTGCTGTCATCTGGCAACTGACGTCTCTATCGTAATGTTTGACATTTTTGACGGTATACGTAGGTACTCAGAACGTTTTGAAGTACGAGCGCTATATGTGTTGTTTACAGTAACTTGAAAAATTTATATTGGCCAAAAAATTGAATTAATTAGGCGGCCGTTGGCTAGAGGTTAGCGCGTTAGAAGGTCCTGGGTTCAATACCCGGCACTGGAACGTCGGATTTTTAACGGCCGTTCTCCCTCGCAAGGCAATGGCAAACCAGCGAGGTATTCTGCCTAGTAAATCTTCTCTGGCGTAGAAGTGTTTACACTTCCCGTGGTTCGGAGCCCACGTTAAACTGTAGGTCGTCTATGTCTGTGACACTCCAAAAACGCGCAACACAGGCATAGAGAGAGAGAAAAGATCGCTACATTTCGTAAGACATAAAGCACTCTAAGAAGAGAAGAAGTGCTGCCATCTGGCAACTGACGTCTCTATCGTAATGTTTGACATTTTTGACGGTATACGTACTCAGAACGTTTTGACGTACGAGCGCTATTTGTGTTGTTTACAGTAACTTGAAAAATTCTTATTGGCCAAAAATTGAATTAAATCGTGAACATTTTCGTGCGATTATTTTATACAACTTTTGACGTGGATTAACTCAACAACACAGCATCGATGAACGTAATTCGATTTTTGGCGATGAAGCACCATCAAGGACTACTGTTTATCGATGGTTTACCGAATTTAATCGTGGCCGTAGTTCGCTCAACGACAAATGTCGTGAAGGGCGTCCAAAATCGGTTGCTGTTCTGAAAAACTTTGATGCGGTGCGTGAACTGATACTGCAAGACCGTCATGTGACTTATCGCGAGATTGAGGTATCCTTGGACAATAGTGGAACCAGCATACATTCAATATTGCATAAACATTTGGCCGTAAAAAAGTTTTGTTCGCGTTGGATCCCACATAATTTGACAATCGCTCAAAAACGAGCTCGTGTCAATTGGTCGCTTGAAATGCTCAAAAAATTCGATCGCGGTGCTTCTAAACATGTGAATGATGTGGTGACAGGTGACGAATCGTGGATCTACGCGTATGAGCCCCAAAGTAAACATCTGTCGACTGTATGGGTCTTCCAAGGCGAGCCAACAAAAGTCGTTCGTGCGCGAAGCACTTCGAAGACAATGGGAGGTCTATTTTTTCGGAAAAACTGGACATGTCTCAACCGTACCATTGGCGCAACGTAGAACGGTCAATTTCTCAATGGTACGCAGCCGTTTGTTTGCCACAGGTCTTCGGAGGATTAAGGAAAACCAACCGTCGAAGACGGATCATTCTCCACCACGACAATGCGAGTTCTCACAGATCAGCTCGAACAAGTGACTTTTTGAGCACTCAAAACGTCGATTTGATGAGTCATCCGCCGTGTAGTCCTGATTTGGCACCCAATGACATCTCTTTATTCCCAAACATCAAAAATCGAGGTCAACGTTTTTCGACACCTGAAAAAGCGGTTGGTGCGTTCAAAATGCATGTTTTGGAGATACCTCAATCGGAGTGGAGAAAGTGCTTTGAAAATTGGTTCACAAGCATGCAAAAGTGTATTGTTATTCATGGAGAATATTTTGAAAACCAATAAAGCCATTTTCGATGATAAATATTTGTTTTTGTTCTCTAATCCTGAAATATAGAAGGCAACCCTCGTACAAAAACTTGTACCACGATATGATAAATTCGAATAGAGAAAAATAGTTTTTCTATTTCGGTTTTATAAAGCCGTTCTAAGCGCACTGTTTTAGCTTAAAAACAGTACGTTAAGGAGGCCTATAATGTACTGTTTTCAGTTTGCTTTTTTTACGATGTTGGTAGTTCGATTTGAATTTGAAAGTTTGAAATGTCAGTTTCAGCCACCTGTCAGTGCTGCCATAAGTGTTTATAAAAACTCCCTCGTAATCGATTTGACGTGAAATTTTCTACTTAAATTTATTTAAAATACTCTTAAACTTCCTCAATAGAAAAAATAGTATAAAGAACACGTTTCATAAGACCAATTGTCGCACTCGTCCGTTGAAAAAGTTGGACTCGTGCGTTAAGAAAGGGCCTTATGAAACTAGTTCTTTAATATACTATTAAGAGTGTATCTAAGATTGTCGAACATTTCTCGTAAGTCAAGTAGCTACTCGTGCACGTTTCATAAGACCAATTGTCGCACTCGTCCGTTGAAAAAGTTGGACTCGTGCGTTAAGAAAGGGCCTTATGAAACTAGTTCTTTAATATACTATTAAGAGTGTATCTAAGATTTACAAATAATAATTTATTTTTCAACTTTACATCTTTTTTTTACGTCCGAACTGCCCTTGATTTCCGAATAACCCCATAATTAATCATGGTGAGTCAAGTAGCTGCTTAAATTCACATTTATTTAACTAATTAATTTTCATCTTTTCGGGATCCTAACAGAAATTAAGTTAATCCGATTCTGTGTATAACTAAACAAAACGTGTAAGTTGTAGCAGGTGTCACTGGAAGAGTTATGGATTGTTACAACCAGATTTAGGGGAAATAATAAGTACTGGGATTCTGTTGATGTTGCAGAATATGATACAAAAAATTTTAAAGCCCGTGCCTTCTACATTCCCATGTTTAGTTTTACCCAATTAGTCAAATTGAAGGACGGATACAGCGCCTACAGCATTTACATAGGTAACAATGAAATGATAAATGCTTGTGTTATTTCATTTTCCTTTTGTTTACACGTTTTCATAGTAAATATCATTTGAATATATAGCAGATGTGTTAAAAACGCTATCTGCGAATGATACACCTAACTGAGACTTACTTGTTAGCTTTCCTACATTACAATAATAAAATTACTTTGGATTGGCAATTTCCCATGAGCTTAACTTTAAGAAATGCCCTCGTAACCACAGACAGGTTCTGGAGAGAACCATTTTAGAAGCTCAAATCTAGAAGAAATGAGTAAAAAAATTAAAGTTTTTTTCTGGAACAGACAGGTAGAACAATATATTATTTCAACGTTCGTTAGTTGAAATGGTTTACGACATCTGATGTATTCCGGTTCCACCAGATTTCTCAATTTGATAATGCTAATCCTAAGTACATCCATAGCAAATAGAAAATATTTAATATTGACATATTTTTATACAGATTAATTCCAAATTGCGAATTGTAATTCTGCTGATATGTAAAATACTAATCATAAATAAACTTCTGTTTCTTTGCTTCAAATTTCTAAAGTATCAAGTAGTGAAACCAACATTAAAAGAGTTTTACTAATTTTCTTCAATCTCGAAAAATTAATGAATAATCTTCAACGTTCGTGTTGAAATACTTTAACAGTGCGGTCTAAAAACCGCTTCTGAAATTTGTTCCTTGCCATTATTGCTGTTAATGTAAAATTTAATGTCCCACAAAAGGATAATTTTTAGATGTAGCATATACTGTATTGAGGATAAAGCAATCAAGTTGGCTCTTAAAAACAGAAATGTTGTAAATTGTATAATATAATACGAGGCTTGTTCAGCTGAAACCCATTTTTGATCAAGTAAGCCTTGAAAACAAATGTAATTATTCAAATGACATTTATTAATGTTAGTAGCGCTTGCAAACAACACATTAATAAATTTCTGGCTTTTGAATTTCATTCTGACTTTTAAAACTTCGATGTTGAAATGGCGTTTGTCGTTGAAAATCCGTCCAAGTTTGTTCAGCGTACGGCCCTACAACTTTACGCGCTGAGGGTGTGCAGCCATTGCATATTCATAAGCGAATGTAAGTAGTGTATGGAAATGCATGTATTGCGTACCCAACCGTGAAGGAATGGTGCCGAAAATTTAAGAATGGAAAAGAGGGTCTATGGATGAGCCGCGACCAGGTGCACGGTGTACTACATCAACGGAAAACAATATAACATGTGTCGAAGGCCTTGTTAGAGAAAATCGTCGAATTTCAATTAAAGAAATTTCCTAAATTGTTGGTGCGAGTTAGGATCTGTCCATAGTATGGTTCGTAATCTGGGTTAGCAAAGTTTGGTCGCAGTGGACGCTTGAAATAATTCTGCAGGAGATGACTGTCTTCTGTCAATAGTTGCTGGTGACAAAACTTGGTGCCATTACTACGAGCCATCCGGTAAGTTATCGTCGATGCAGCGGAAACATTCAAGTTCACCACCACCGAAGAAGTTTAAACGTACACGGCGACAAGTGACAGTCCCCAGACTGGTGCGAATATATCACGCCGACGTCTGCGAAACTGCAGCGATTTATTTAATTTCGCTGCATGCACGGTTTTTATCGCTGTCGCCGGTTAATCGCGTTGTGTTTTTATTATGGCGTTTACTGAAAAATTAATAGAATTAGATAAATATAGAACCGTTTCTCATCTTGTCGAAGTTGTGGCATCAGTGAATGAAATTCTCCAAAACCCTTACGCTCTAAATTGATTTTATGTACCCACTTCCTTTTCTTTGAACTGGAAAAAAAATTTCTGCATATCAGGGAATAAAATAATACACTATGTAAAACAGTATGATAGAAATACAAACTTTTCTTCATACTCTAAGGCAAGAAATAAAAGTGCCTCTTCTTCGTCTGATGAGTACATTGTGTCGCAAATGGTATCACAAAACTGACGCTTTGGTGTGGATACACACGCGAATTTCTTTGCCGCAGTCAACGCGAAATTGTCGTCGTCGCCACCGCTGCGAATATTTCGCGTTGGTCTGGGGGAGCCTTAAAGCACAACCTTCTTCAGGCAAGGTGATATTAACATTTTTTTGTCGACCATAAAGGAGCCTTGTTGATAGAGTTTAAGGAACCTGGAGTAAATGTCACTGCAAATCTGTACAATGACACTTTGAACAAGCTTCATCAAGCAATAAGACGGAACCGTCCAGGAAAACGCGTGAGGTCATTTTGCTGCCCGACAATGTTAGGCCTCATGTTGCTACTGTGGTAAAACAAAATCTTCAACGAAAGAAATGGAGGGTATTAGAGCATCCACCCTATAGTCCTGATCTATCGCCTTTTGATTCCCATATATTAGGACCGCTGAAAAAGACGTTAAAAGATCGGCATTTTGAGTCTGACGCGGAAGTACAGATAGCTGTGGAAGACTTCTTTAATCAGCAGCCACAATAATTCTATAAGCAGGGTATACGTCGGTTAGCAAAACCATGGGATAGGTGCCTTAACTGTGACGGTAATTATTTGCAATTCAATTATTGAATAAATTTTTTATAAATTAAATATGGGTTTCAATTGAATACATCTCGTATAATGTCTTTTAGAGTTTTAAGTTATTATGGAATTACTTTCTAGGACAATGTTTATTTCTGGAATCCAAGAGGAAAGTTCAGCGTTTCATTATAAAGGCTCACCAAGACTAACTTGAATAGTGACTACAAAAATATAATACAGTTGCAATGGGTATGTTTCTGTAGACAACAGACATAGTGAAGACGTTAATATCTTCTTTCTTTTCTTCTTCCACTGTGTATAGGCTGATGGCCTGTTAATTACCTACAATGGATAGTTCTGTGAGCCCTTCTTGCACGTGTGTCGGACAGCAGACTAACCTAACCCGTCGAACAGTTAAGAGAAGTTCCACTACATGGTTTACGATTGTCAAAGATGTTCGTATGACAACCGGGACAAACGGCTTTTTGTGCTCTCCGAAGCACGGCTGGTTGTATATGCCACTATATTGGTCCATCCATCCGAGTACTGAGTACTGACCAGCGCGGATTGTTCTGTACTACGAATACCGTTTAACTGGCTGTAGCAGTGTAATTAACATTCATACGATGACACATATTACCTAAATACAATAAATATAATTAGTTTGCGGGGGTAAAGATCAGTTTTTTATTGCACAATTGAAATAGCTAAAGGAAATCTACAAACGTGCTTGCCCTTAGCCGTTGGAGACTGTTAAAGTCGAACAACCTAAATAATTTGAACCCCTTCAACGAATGCCAGAAGATCGATGGCTGCAGAAATTAATGATATGGAATCCTCAGGAAGACCTAGAAAATTATGGGAACAAAAAATAGTAAATGCAATATCCAAGAGAGGATTAGAGGATAAATATTGGAAAGATCGGAAAGTTTGGAAGTCAGGCTGCGATACGCGGCTGCAGCCGTATTGTACTCGCCTATATAATATAATTAATATCATATTTACATTGATCTTTTAGGAACCAAAATCTCTCACGCTATATTATGGAAAGTTGTAGTTGCTGTTCGAATCGAAGATCGCTATAAATAGTTTTAAATATGAATAAATAGAAATTCCGCATTTAGGACTAATAACGTCTTATTAGAGGTCTTGGATTCACTTCCCAATACTAAAACATCGAAATTTTAGCGTGCGTTCACGTTCTTAAAGCAATGGTAAACTAGCGAAGTATTCGATATAGTAAATCTTCCATGAAGTGAAACTGTATGCACTTCCTATGGTTCGGAGCCCACATTAAGTCGATGGTGCTTTATAACTGTAAGATTTTAATGCGCTATACAGGCATAGGAGAGAAAATCGTTACTTCTCTAATGAAATTCAAAGAGAGATCATAATAGAACAGCATAAGAATGCTAATTGTATCCTACTAAGGTTGTTAATTTACCAAAATCTACCGCTAATCTAAAGGTACCACCCATTTACCATGTAAACTTTTAATCTTTAAAAAAAACAATTAAACTAGCTCAAATTGGAATAATGAGTTTCACACCACATGATTATATAATAATAGTAACTCATAATTTCCAATGACGTGCAATAAAAAATTCATAACGTTATTTGATTGTTTAGGCATTACATTCTAATTGTTAGAAAAACCTTCATATATATATGTACTAAATTCTACAAAATAGCTTATGACTAATAGTATTCCAGTATTATATTAAGTCTTGTGTAGAAGTAGTATTAGATTAATTACGCAACTTTCCATTTTTTAGTGACATACGTAGCTCCTTATCACACGGTTGATATATGCAAAACCTTGCCTAGAATTTTTTATTGGCAAATCAACTAGACATTACGTGACTAAGGAAACATGCAATGTGTTATACGCGTTTAATGTCAATTTATATAAAGCAGTAAACCTGTTAAAAATCAAAATGTACGCCAACGCCTTTAACTTATAGCTAGGTGTCTATAGACTTCTACTATTATGAAATACTTTCTTAAATGAAGCGACATTTTAAAATAATTTTCTTTTAACTACGTATGAGATAAAACACTTCTCCTAAACTTTACCTTACTCTAAATTATGTCTGCCTATTTACAACAATATACGAGGTGTGTTAATTTAATTCCCAGATTAACATTGCACCACTGGAGACACATGAAATTGAACCAGGAGTAATAGTTCACAGTCTTTTCAATAGACGGTAGTCAAATGAATAACGAACAGCTGTTAGATTCGGCGCAAGACGCTGGCGCGTAAATAATGTTACCATCAGTTGTCACGGAACAACGAGTTTGCTATAAATTAGAGGAAACTCTAACAAATACTTATTAAATATTGAAAACTGCGGAGGGTCATAACACTTTAACTAGTATCATTGTGTTTGAATGGTTTAAACCTTGTGAAGACAGACGTGCGAATGTTTAAGATGGCGCTAGAACTGAGTGTTTGAGATCTTTTGAAATGCAGATTTCATCGCAAAAGTTTGTAAATTGTAGCAGAAGATCGCCCAATGACGCTTCATAACTGCGTTGTCCCTTGTGGTGTGTTATGGGTGTTTTAGTATGATCCTGATACGAAACGCGAGAGCATGAAGTGTATTAGAAAATTGTTACCAAAACTCCAAAATTTATTTTGAAAAGATTTAGAAACAAATTCATGCAACTTATGCCTAAAAAACATATAGTAATTACTACAATCCCAGGTTGAAATGATGAGAAGACTATTACAGTGAAGTTCTTCTTCTAGTTGGCTCTTGCTGCACGACAAAGCACCTACCTATTCTGCCCTGATTAAGAAGTAATTTTTTATGAAACACCTCGTTACTGTTAATCTTCTATCTTATTCACACGACTTTGTACCAGCAGATTTTTTTTCTCTTTCTACAGTGAAAACTGTTCTTAAAGCGAGCAATTTCCACACGTAGAAAATATTAAACAAATTGTAACCGCCGAATTAGAAGCAGTTTTTTGGGACATATTTGTCGGCTGTTTTAAGAAACTTTTAGAACGTTGCAATAAGTGTATTAAAGTAAATGGATAATAGTTTGAATAAATTTCATATATTTTTAGGGTTACATAAAATGTGTTTTTTCTTTATTGTGTTATTATTATTATTATTTCATCTTACTGTCGCACACCTTTACGGGCGGTTTGCTTCTCGTTCATAGAGGAAAAATTCATTTCAGCCGATGGAGAGCAATTTTCGTACCACATGGCAAGTCTATAAAATAACTGCTCTTTGCATTACGGCTGCCAGTTTTTTTGTAAGTCCGGCCTTTATTCGTATAAGGTAAGTGGAAAGCCTGGCAGAAACAGTGCCCTCCGCAGATACTACTATAGGAATAATATAAATATCAGAAAGCTTCTACAATCGCATCTTGCTTATCTATTGTTGTAAAAATTGTCTGACTGTCCGGCAGGTAAACGGGTTTTTGTATTTGTATGTATATGTTGGGGTTTAGATCGAGTATTCTGAGGTAGTTATGTAAGACAGTTGGTATAACCCCTGTGGCCGATATTACAATTGGTATTATATAGACCTTTGTCATATCCCAGATTCTGCTTATCCCATCCTTTAGTTCAGTGTATTCACGAATTTTTTCTTGGAGCGTATCTCTTTTTTTTTTAATTTCTACTCTATGCTTACAAACTATCCAGTTGGACAATAAGTAATTGGTGTGTTTAATTTATATATATATATATATATATTGTTACAATATCCAACTAAATAATTATAATGATCGCCCCACGTTGGGCGCCATTTTGTTATAATAGTGACATACAAAAACCAAGTCAGCTTATGTCATATTATAAAATTTATTCAATTCAACCCAAAAATAAATAAATGATATTTTAAACTAATAAATATTTATACCACTTTAACTGAAATAGCTATTTTTCATATATAGTAAATTTTTGACTTGCTACTTTAATAATAATAATTGGGCGCCAGGTGACAAATTTAGAAGAAATTTGCCTCCAAATTTTATTTCATTTAAACAACCACGGTAGCTCGAGCATGTGAAAAATATATCAAAGTTAGTAGGTTCATACCGTTGGAAGATATGCTTATACAAAATCGCCTTAATACTTTTGCTAAGTTCAAGTCTGTTTTAAGAAATGTCAAATACACCAGGTTAGAACGTTTGATTTACGTATTAGAGCTGGTATTATAAGTTATTCAAGTACAGTATCATGAACTCGTGGTGTATTTCAAATTAATCCGTTAGCTCAGTAGAATAGTTGATAGGTAAATTTTGAAATACCTTTGCGACTTGTCCTTCTTTATAGCCTCTTGATCTTGGCAGGTGTGGTGTCAATAATTCATCATAGCCCAGAATATGTAACCGCCATGGACCAACACAAAATTGTACAGGCAGATGGATCCAATTCTTCTTTTAGTTAAAGACAATACAAATTTTGTGTAAGTTTATTTTCTTTTCAACCAGATATTGTTTATGGTTTACATACAAATATTGATTACAGCCTTTAAATGTGCTAAACTTTTTAACATATTTTCGAAAATTTTTATCTGCCCGTACCTATTGTTTTTTTTTAATAACAACAACCCTAGGCAACCCCAAAATTAAAATAATATCAAATATGCTAAAATTAATCAATGAGACATAGATCTAAATAATTACAATAAAAAATTTTGACATAAAAAAATAATTAAATTAAAAATGTATAAAATTTCGCAGCCACACTACGTCCACTGCCCCCGATTACACTGACACTTAAAAAAAATACTAGCTTCATTCTTCTAATATAACTTCTTCTAAATAACTGCATTTTCTTTATTATGTTCCAAAATTTATTCATACTGAGCTATAGCTTGTTTTCATCTCATATTCCTGTACAAGCATTTTATCCTCAATCTCCTTAATAACAAGATGTTGACCATAAATTCTTCTTGTTGTAGGTTTATCATAAGATACGTGTTTCGCAGAATTAACCAAACCAGACAAGTAGTCAACTGTATTAAGGCCTGCCCTAATTTATTTTACAAAAAGAAAACCGACTCCCATGACAAGACTCCATGCACGAGTATCCTTTTTAAAATAAAAAAAAAGACTTTAAACAAACTGGCTAAATAAAATCCATCACAATATATGTATATATATATATATATATATATATATATATATATATATAT
>JABXWE010038996.1:0-21590 GCA_014611495.1 Limonius californicus
AAAAATAAAAGAGGAGAACGTCCAAGAAAACAAAACTCGCCGCCGTTGACGCACGATATTTAGGATATTTCAATAAATCTGTGTGGCCAATGGCGTAGAGTTTACAGGAAAAATACAGTATTAATATCTTTTTACAATTTATTAACAATAAAGAAATGGCGATTGAAGATCGCTTTTAGGTTGCATAAAACAAGTTCAATAACGTGGAAGTTTACAAGTTTGCGCGAGAAAAGAAAAGGGGGGGTTGATTTCCAGATGCAGGTACAGTCGAGAAAGGGGGTATTTTCCGGTCCGGGAAAAAGGTAGAAGGTCTCAGGAAACCATGGGGATGAAACGTTGGTAGGTACGCTCCTAGGGAAGCAGGTTATTCCCAACAAGATCAGTTGAATTATTTCCAACGGGGACAGTCGACGTTGAGGGCAACAGGAATTTCAAACGCTTGTATCACCAACAGACCCAACAATCACATTTTCACGGGTTCAAACGCTCTTATCCGAATGAACCGAAGAAAAAAAAAAATCACACTTGGTTAGTTTCTGTTCGCACAGCAGGAACAGGGACAGGCTCGCTTTGAAGACTTCCTTTAAGATTTTTAATTTTTAATTATATTTGGGGGTTCAACCTGGGAATTTTACCTTAATACTTAAGGAAATTTTCGAAATACCTATGCGATCTCTAGCCAATAAACTACCTGTTTAACTAGATTGGTTAGTTTTACCATTATTCCAAATCTCAAATAGGCTTTAAATTTAAAACCAGAAAACAATATTTGGGAATAATTACCCCAAAAATACTCTTTTTTTCTCTAAAATTCCGAGTGCTCTAAAATCATAGGAAATGTTTTATAGAGGAATACTCTGTCCATTTGACGATTTTCATTCAAAACACCGAGTTAACAGTTCCCATTCCAGAAAAACTGTTATTGAATGTTTGGCAGTAAAGGTTTATGGGGCGAATAAAGCCTCGAAAAACATGAGACCCCATCACAAAAAAAATAAGTATCGTAGCGAGAATGCTCTGTAATAGAAGAATCAAACTATAAGTAAAATTCGAACTATTTTCTACATTTCAAAAATGCTCTAAATTTACTACTAAGGTCTCCCCCTATTAGCTGTTGTACTTTTTAAGGAACTTGTGTGTCTCCACCACTTCAGGGGCATTCATAACTCTTTAACATATACTAACTATAACCAGCTGTATGTATTAAAAGCCACCGTAAGAAACTGTTCTTCTTTTTTAAATTAAAAAAGAAATACACGTACGAAACTAAAATCGAAATACTAGGTTTGTGTGCCTTAAATAGAAAAAAGCACATCAAATTGCTTTTTAGAGTATCGTTCGGCATTAAAGTACACAACTTCGCCCTAATTTAACAAACATCTCTTCCAGTTTCCCAATTCCCAATGGAAAGAGTCGAATTGTAGTGAGCGACAGTAATACTTTAACTGGTGGATATAGATTTTATTAAAGAACAAAAAAATGAAATGTAACTGGAAGACGTGGGAAACATGAAACTTGAGGGTGATATCGAAATGCACCTATACCGTGAGATCGAATAAGCTTGTCCAAAAAAAACTACCTTCTAAGTAGTTATCAATGTTTCTTTCTAGTGTGATATTAGCCACACTGCGCAATACGTTTGTTCCGTTGTTTGTTTATGATTGTTCCGTGTGTTTACGTTTCTTAATTTCACTTTATATTCTTGGACGCTGTTATTATTATACAAATACATAGTATTTTTCAATACTAATTAAGGATTGTTAAACGAAGTTTACAGTAAGTACAGTGTTTCCAATTAATTGAAAACAGTAATAATTGTTTGTAAATTTAAGGTTATGTATTCCGTTGAACACAAGTTTATTATTGAATCTTATTTCCGCAATGGCCAACGCAATGAAAATGATGGTGAATGGAAATATTCAGTAAATTTGTGTGTAGATGAATTCGTTTAATCGTTTCCCCGACGTCGACTTTGATTACGATAATCTGAGCAGGCATGTAAAGCGCATCGTACATCGTTTCCAAAGAACGGGTAGTGTTGATACACAAAAATCTCCTGGAAGACCAACCCTTTTAACTCAGGACACATTAGAGGATATACAGACACGTATCGAACGCAGCCCTAAAAAACCATTACGACAGTTAGCGCAACAAACAGGTGTGTATTTTGTAAACTATAATTTTTGCATATAAAATTTATTATAATTTGTAATTGCAGGGTTAAGCTATGGAACGTGTCAAAAGGCAGTAAAACGAAAACTGCATTTACACCCATATAAAATTGTGTGTGCAGTTCTGCAATTGGTTTAACCAAAATTTAAATAACGATGAAATGCTGAATTCAAGTTTCTTTTCAGACGAAGCCTGGTTCCATCTCACCGGTTACGTAAATAAACAAAATTACAGGATGTGGCCTGCAGAGGCCCCTGGTGAATTTTTACAAACTCCACTGCATCCGATAAAGATTGGCGTGTGGATTGCCATCTCCAGAAGACGCATAATTGGTCCCATTTTTTTTGAAGATACCGTAACAGCTGACCGCTACATCAGAATTCTAAACACATTTATAAATCAGCTTCACGATGGTGAATTACGTTAGGGATATTTTCAGCAGGATAATGCACCTGCACATACTACCCTTCGAACAAATCAATATATACAATAATTTTATGACGATCGTATCATTGCATTTCCCCCACGGTCACCCGATTTGACACCCCTGGATTATTTTCTTTTTGGGCATTTAAAGAACACGATATATCAGACCCCCATGCACACACTTGAGCAACTGAAGGATGCTATTACTGCCGCTACTGCAAATATAACTGTGCAACAGCTACAAAATGTTTTTAACAGCATGAAAAGAAGAGTAGGGTGCTGTATCAACAATAATGGGGCTCATTTCGAACATGAACTGTAATTACTAATTACTAATTTTGCTAATTTATTTTTGTAAAAATTTAATATTCTAATTAGTTAATAAAACAAATAATGTTCTAATTAATTCCATTATTAACCGTAATTAAAACTGATTGCAAATAACTTTTTATTTTCATAATTATTTTCCTTTTTTGAATCTACCAGAAATTGCTAACTTCATTTCATACATGATAGCACCATGACAGGTGGAGGATGTAAAGATTGATATACTCTCTGTAGAAAGTAGTTTTTTTCGGACAACCTTTCTCAATCTCCCGGTATGTGGCTTTTCACATATCAAAAATAAATAATAAATGCCCAATTAAAATTGGTACAGTTTTTAATGTTGGTTAATATCACAGATAATTAATTAAAAAACCTACAGTATTTTTGATTAAACGAAAATAATTCTGAGATATTTCTTAATTGTTATAAATAACTTGAAATCAGTTAATTTATTACCTTAACTTCAATGAAATTGAATTCAATGTTACAAAAAACTAATATCACATTCAGCACTGTACCGAAAGACTAAATAATGTCAAAACTCAATGCATACCTCACACAAACTTACCTTGTTTTATTAGATTCATAGGTAGCTTTCCTAGATTGGGCGAACATGTCAAATTCGTCGTCACCCTGAGGCCCATTTCTGGCATTAACAGTCCCTACTTGTGCTAACTGTGCAGAAGCAGAAGTTGCTGATAGATCTAATTGAAACCATACAGTTAATAACAAAAACTTAAGCAATTTCAATGCAACGTACTTAGTTTGCTAAGCTGATCGGATACATCAGGTGGTCCCAAGTCAATAAGGCTGTCATCAGGTTGCGACTCGGGTGCAGCTTTGGGGCCAGGACCAATTGCTTTCGCCAGTACAGCCGACGCAGACTGCCCTCCAGCTTCCCGATTCTTCTCCCATCGACTATAGCGCAGGAATAAGTTGTTGAGATCGTCGTTAATACGTAATAACTCAGCAGTAAGCTCGTCGTTTGACAATTTACTTATGAGTTCGACTAGCCTTTGTTGCATTCCATGGCAAGCTGAATTCAACTCCTGAAAGTAAGCACTTACTATTGTAGATATTTAATGTGGAATTCTCTATTCTATTTCTTCTTCTTGGCCTTCATGATCCTAGTTGGGTCTTTGCCAAATCAACAACATCTATTATTCAAAATTACAAAAGATGACACTAAGGAGAGTGGTAGGGAATTTTGATGGGCATAATTCAAAAATTCTTATGCCCAACACCTTACATATAAAAAATTAATTTTAAATGAGGCTGAACAAAATTCCTCACAACTTTTATTTATGGTATTTAAATATTTTGTTAGATATAAACGAATCTCGTACTAAAAAGACCCTGTATATAAGATATTGGATGTTGAATGAAAGCAAATTATATATGCAGGCTGTTTAATTATAGTTTTTTATTTTTTGTTTGATCTATTAAGAAAAGTTTGTAGGGAATTTTATTCCACGTAATGTAAATTATTTTTTGACTTATTAGAGCATTTGATTGAGCAGAGACAAACAATTTATTATAGACTCTGAATCTTTTGTTTGTCCTATTAAGAAAGGTTTGTAGGGAATTTTATTCCACATGCCCTAAAATTATTTTGAGACATATGCAGTTTGGTTGGACGGAGGTAAGCAAACAATTTAAATGAAACACCCAGTATATTGTCCAATATTTAAATAGATTATACTGGCATAAGGTGCACCATTCATGAGAATATTATGAACAAATTTGTTGCTATTCCTTCGCCTAACTAATGAAGCTATTATGTTCTAATTTAGGGGAAATGTTTATTGATATTTTGTCTTTAAAATTACTTGGTCAATATTGAAATATAACTCGTCCAAATTTATAAAAATGTATGAACTGGTAACAAACTCTCTAGCATTATGTTAACTATATGCAATATAGAGATCCCATTTATTGAATTTTTGTACCATCATATAACATCAAAAAATATTCAATTAAAAATTTCGAGAACACTGCGAATTGTGATCACTCTGTGTAGTATATTAAAACATGCTTTCACTGACTAAGTAATTTTGAAGACCAAACAGCAATAAACTTTTCATAATTAGAAATATAAATATAAATAATCATTTTCAATAGTTAGAGGCTAGTATTGCAATTTGTAATAAATTTGGTAAACGTTCTATACAAACAACTAAACAATCTAGAAACAATATAGTTTTGACCCTTATAACCTGTATCAAACAAACACCCTGTCTCAAAATAATTTTAAATTATTTGATATATTCCTTTCTTAATAGCATTATTTGATATTTTGAACAATATAAAAGAAACATCACATACTTAATAGACACGATATACAGGGTGTATTAAATACAACCCTCACCACTGAGATCTTGTAAACCATAAGAGATACAAAGTCTGTTAGAAGAAAGTTGCAAAAGATAATGAAGTATAATGAAAAAAAATATACAGGGTTTTTCAACGAAAAGTAGCAACACTCGCTATCGTTCACAACATTTTTTTTTTGTTGAAAATCGCCAAGACATGTCAACAAAGACAGCAAAGGGGACATCTTTTTACCTAAAATTCGGACGTCTGTCATCAACCCCTTAGCCGTCACAGCCACCCCCTCTAAAATTTCAAAGGGCACTATATGTGGCACATCGTTGGAAAGGTTAGAAAGGGAGAGAGATAGAGGGAGCGGGGGAGGGGGAGAAAGATAGAGGGAGAGAGAGATAGAGGGAGAGGGGAGAGAGATAGAGGGAGAGGAGGAGAGAGATAGAGGGAGAGGAGGCGAGAGATAGAGAGATTTGTATGTAGCATAAATAAAAGGATTAACTTATACCGAGTGGCCAAGATAAAAGAGGTCCCGTGTGGATACAGAAAGGTAAATTTATATTATATTTTTATTTAAAAGTAGTAAATACAGAATATTACGAATAACAACATACTGAACATTCAATAGTTCACAGCAAGTGTTGAAAGTGTTCACCATGAGCTTCAATACACAACTCAGCACGTCTCAACATGTTTTGGAAAACTTTTGCGAATTCATTTGGTATGATTTCTGCAATCATATTGCGAATGTTCATTTTCAACTCTTCAATTGTATGCGGATTGTTACAGTACACTTTACCCTTTAAATTACCCCACAAATAAAAATCGCAGGTAGACAAATCGGGCGATCTGGGAGGCCATAAACCTGCGGAAACTGTACGCTCTTCTCCGAAAGCTTCATGGACGTATGCCATTGAAAACCGTGAAGTATGCGCCGTAACACCATCTTGCTGGAAAAACGCATACCCTCGTTCTTCCTCCGTCAGCTGTGCTATGAATGGTTGCAACAATTCCGTTACATACACTCCAGAGTTCACGGTGTTATTAAAGAAAATCGGGCCTCCGTCGGGCTGAAACTGCACACCAAACGGCTATTTTTGCGTCATGTAGAGGCACATCAAAGTGTTCCTTGGGATTGTCTGTTGACCAATAGCGAGTGTTTTGAGAGTTCAAGTACCCGCTAAGGTGGAACCATGCTTCGTCTGTGATAAAATAAAGATTCGGATCCAGATAACTATTCGCAATAATGTTGTCGTTTTGCGTAGTCCGTAGGTTGTAATGTTTGCATCACCCTTACTTTGTACGATCGCATATGTAACTGCTTCAACATGTTCTGGCATGACGTTCGTTTGATGTTTAGTTGGGAGGATAGACGTCTAGTTGATTTCCGTGGACTTCTTAGCCATAGTCTCGTGAACACGTTGAATATTTTCCGGCGAACAAACCGTCTTTACACGGTTACGTTTGGCGTAAGCGACTGAACCTGTAGCTCTAAATTTATCAATTATTTTCTGGACAACCCTTTTAGCAGGAGCAACTGTCTGTGGATATTTTGTGGTGAACCTTTCATTTAACGTTACAAACGATTTACATCCCAAATAAGTTTCAACAATAAACACTCTTTGTTCGATTGAAAATGGCATTCTGCAGAACTGTATTCACAACCGTTATTAACAAGTGACAACGCAACACTGAGCAATACACAGTTAACACAAAATGGCCGCTGGACACCACGTGACCCCGTGTGAGCGCTCAATATCACTTTCAGTATGATACAGGACACGGGACCTCTTTTATCTTGTCCACCCAGTATATTAGAATTTGACGCAACTTTTTCTTTAAAATTATTTAGTTATTTAGCTGATTTTATGGTCTGCTTTATAATAATCCGATTGTAATTTATTCTACTAAACTTTTGGTGTAACAGAAGATATTGGTGCTCGAAAAGAATTTGCTATTCGTAAAAATATAACTGTTTTTGTTTATACTTACAAACAGTAGGTAAAATTTCTTTTTAGGCTATTGCTGGGTACTAAATTATGTAAGTTTGGCCCAATTTATATGACCTTGTACCTGCTAGGATTTCCAAGATCCCAATAGTACGGTTTAAATTTGATATACCCTGTATATTACCAAACAATTCTTAACATTATATTAACAATAAATTATCAATATGTAATGTCTTATATCAAATGCAAGCTAATTTAATAGATTTTTAAATTATTATACAATATACAATGTTTTATTAAAATTTTTAAGAAATTATGCAATTTGAGAATATCAACCACCTTGTAAAATATAACAAGTTATTTGTTAATTGTTTGTTGCCTTACTTCGTTGAAATTGTCTATTATTATTATTAAAATATAATAAGTTATGCTTGAATTTTCTAATTGATTTTCAACAGGTAAACTTTCATAAACTCTTTCACCATGTTATAACTAATTAACTTTATTCAATAAATTAGGTTAAAATTTTATACCAACAATTGAATAATGATACATTTAAAAATGATTAAATATACTGGGTGTTCTTTTTAATAAACATAATTTTAGTTAGCCTTGGCTCAACTAAACATCGTATCTGAAAATAACTGTAGAATATGCAAAAGGTAATTCCCTACAACTTTTCTTTTTTTATATTTTGAACAATAAAGGAGATATAAAAACAAAAAACTTCTTGAGAATAAATAGACTCCTTACTTGTAGCAGCTCCAATTCGTCCCGCTGTTCGTTTCCAGGTTGCATCTCATTCAACATTTCACCAAACACAGCCATATTGGACTGAACAACGTCGAGCTCTGACTGCAGCTTTGCTCGCTGCTCTGTGGAAAGGACCCCACTAGTCGGACTAGGCACATGCGGAGCAGGCGAATTTTGAACTTGCACTGGCGGCTCTGTAACTGGTGGAACGCTTGCGTCGACACTCTGCAATACACACAGTGAGTGTTGCATTTAAAAGGGCACGCTGGATTGTTACCCTTTGTGGAGTAAAAATCGGAGCCATCGCATCCAAATCGGTGGCAGGAAACTCAATACCTTTGTTTAGTAAATCTTGGTAAACAGACACAACACCAGCGAGCTCAGGCTGGTGCCGGAATGCATCAGCCCATGATTGTATCAGACTCAGAACTTTCTCCTGAACAGCTGTTGGTGGGTCATTCTTTGGCCCAATTAGTTTTACCTAAAAACATTATTGTTGTGAAACTGTAAATTAATGAAGGTAATTAAGTGAATAGAAAAGCATAAAGAATAATTTGTGTAATTTAGCTAATAAATGAATAAAACAATATTTGTGTCTGTTTGAAGATTGAAGTTTGAGCTTCCACTTGGGCCAAAATTATACCTTTTCCTACAGAAAAAGCCTCATGTATGTTGAAAATAATGTTGTATGTACACAAAAATACATTCTTCTTCTTCTATAGGTACCATCTCCATTTAATGAAGGTTGGCAACAATTGTGGCGAATTCTTCACGGTCTTGTGCTGTTCTGATTAATATCTTCAATCTCAAAAATACTTTCTAACTAACCAAAATATTTTTAGCTATACAAAAAAGAATGATTTTTGCATATTATTGCATATAATATTACTTTTCTGCATACCAAAAGTTTATTCTATAAGAAAGGCTATAATGTTTGCTCAGGTGGTGCGTCATACCTGACTCAACTACTTGAATATCAAACAATGCAACAATCTTTAAAATCTGATGTAAATGAACTTTCCACATAGCAATAGATAAGTCCTACTGAAAAAATAGCTCATTGTTTATGCATTACGAGCAAATATTGATAAGAGAAGATAATAGGATGCTTTACTAATTATGTACTTAAACTTGAGTATAGGTACACCATAAAACAAAGGCCACTGAATTTTAAAAATGCCCAGTCCATTCTTACCAATTCTTGTACGAAGTCCTTGCTACATGCCAAAATATGAAAGCGCCTGCCACAATTTTTAACACATGTTTCAAGCACAGTAAGGGTGTACATCACTACAGTGTAATTTTTTCCAGCATTTTGCATAAGGCGTTTTCGTATGGCTTTGACTGCGTCCTTTGGACCATCTTCAGTTTCACATACAAGATCGCATATTTCCATATTGAGGGCCCAATTTTCTGAAGCAAGGGTTCCATCTGTTGCTTGCTCTGAAACAAATGATCAAAAACCGCATAAAAAAAAAACAGTAAATCCACCTAATTTCATTATTAAATTAATATTGGAAGCAGATTAGTAAGGGCATGCTTAAATGCTCCTAACACTTTTTGTTTTGACACTCTTACATTTCTTTATGATCTTACTTAAAAACATACAGAAAATAGGCATGCTTCTAATAACTACTACAAAACTCTAACTCCAATAACACTGTAGCCTTCAAATTTGTTTTACTATATTGAAAATAATTTTTAATTGAGGTTATGTTTCTGTCAAACTAACGAACTGACATACGTCAAACATTTTTAACTGAGGTTATGTTTATGTGATACTGACATATTTGACAAATGGTTTAGGAAAACGGCACCAGGAAGAGCACATTTGCAACAACTCCTATAAAAACACAATGTCTATAATTTTATTTCCTTTCGGTTTGTTTTACTAGTATATTATGCGCCAATAATTAACTGTTTTAGTTCATTATGCAGCAATACCTTGTAATTGAGGTTATGTCACTAGTGACACTGGCAAGTGTCTTCAGTTAAAAAAGTTGTTTATATTAACTAGTAAAACTCATAACCGAAAAGGCTATACTTTTCAAATCAACTCAAGTTTAAATTTGCTTTGACAGTTTGTAGGTAATATAACAACAAAATGACAGTGCTAACAGGAATAACATTTTTAATTATAATTTAGGAATTCTTTTTTCCACCTTGCCAAAATCAGGATTCATAAATTAAGACAGCAAAGCAAAAACGAAAGACAAACATATTGATTTATAAAGATTTTGGGGATTTAATTTTACATTATGACGATAGTTCTGATACATGCTTGGAAGTATGAAATATTTACAAATGCACCATAATCTTGCTGGCATAACAAGGGCAAGCTTGCCTTTTGCAGATCTAAACAAATATTTCCAATCAACCAAGCATGCTTTTACGCAAATCACCTTTACTGTTTCTAAACATGAAATATGAACTTTCTAGAGAGATCACACTATTTCAGTAAAGTGAAAGCCAATATCGTGTTTTCCACTCAGTTCCACATGATAAATTTGCATGAACCTAAGTGAGTCATTCTACACAAATAAACGTTAATTTAAGGAAATTAACAGCCTACGTACACCTCTCGTAATGGATTCTAATAGACCTTAAAAGGCAACAAAAAAAATGTTGCGTAAATATTCGACACGCCTCGAAAAAAGCTGATAATTAAATAAAATTGTTAGGATAATGTATCTGTCAAGCACCGGTTGACAATTTACGTGAAATGCAATCGATTTCTAAGTCATGACAATAAATCAATTTGGGTTTAACAGTAAAACTATTACCTATTCTACTTCCCACAGGTGTGGAAAAGGGATTTCCACCCAAAGCATTTCCAAAAAAAGACGTCATAGTTGACAAATTTGCACTTTTCACCACTCTATTTTTCCACTGACTGAATGTTGTCACTTGACTTGTCAAAATTATTTACCTACAGAAATACTAGTCAATTACAAACCTAAACTGATGGCTTTCATACATTCTAATAACCAAACGCAAAAACTTTTAAATGTAAAATTTTAGAGAAATTCTTTAATTTAGTTTGTAGTTTTAAATTTTCAATTAAACACGCTTAAATATCGATAAAGTCGCAAAAAAATTGACACATTATGAATATGGTGCTTGAGTTGACATTAGAAAGTATTGTATTGCGTTTACATAGCAACCGAAACTGTTTATAACGCACATTAGTTTGTCTATATGATAACTTCGAAACGTTTATTAAACAAACGTCAAAGTTTTGTCAATATTAATTACTGTGACACCCTCAACTCTGATATTTCGTTGAAATGGACCTCTGCAAACAAGAAGAACCCAAAGTGATAGACAACGCAATGATAGAAAGGTGTATAAAAGAACAAGGTCCTACAGGGGAAGCTGGACGTTTAGCACGTGAAGAAGGGATACCTTTAGACGAAGTGGAACATATACGAATTGAATACTCCAGTAATACATAAACTAACCTTTACTGTCTTAATGTAATAATACAATTAATTTTTGCAGAAATTCTTCGAATCGATCATTTATGGATGTTGAGAGCACTGACAAAGTTGAGTTTGAGTAACAACTTAATAGAACGGATTGAGAATTTAGATGCTTTAATTCACCTGAAAGAGCTGGATTTATCATTCAACAAAATTACTAAAATTGAAAATTTCGACGCTCTTCTTAACTTGGAATATCTAAGTTTATTTGAAAATAGTATCTCGGTATTAGAAAATATGGATACTTTAAAGAAGCTACAAATATTCACCATTGGCAGAAACAGCATTACTGATAAAATTCATGTAAGATATAATGTTAAAGTGGCAGTGTTTGGAAAGCTACTTTTCCAAACTATTTAGTAACATCAGATAAATGTAATGATATATGAAGTAGATCTAAATCTAAGATCCGTATTAAAAAATGGTGTTCGATAAAGAAACAAGCTTTTTAAAAAATAGCTAGAGAGCCATTACTGATTGTATTCCATTTCATAATTTCTACTGAATTCCTTTATTTATGTATTCTGTAGTGTTTAGATTCTAAGAAATGCTCCATAATATGGCAAAAATAACAATTTAAAAAGTGTTGACATTGAATCATTAGTTTATTATCAAATTTTGATGCTATTCTGTAAATTTCTTCATTTAATATAGCTGAAATTTCCATTAATTCTCTTTGGTTGCCTATCATTATATTACCAAATGGTACACCCAAAGAAGAAATTCCATATTTTATAAATAATCATTATTGTTTTGATTCTGAATAAACTTCGAGTTATTGCTTGTTGTTCCTAACTGCTATAATTGATTAGTGACATCCTAATGTTTACATCCAAGCAGTTGGTAAATCCAGCAATACCTACATTAAGAAAAACTGGAATAAACTGTTGAAGTAGAAATATTACTTCAAGAATACTCTATTCTATTCTACTACATATAGTAGGTTTAGAACCTGGGTCTAGAACCATTGGATATGTGGTACATAGATGCTATATCCAACATTGGCTACAAGCTTATTTATGTAAAAAAATAACTAGCTACTTTCAAAATAGCAATTTCAGCCACTAAGTAAGTAAGAGTATCAATTTTAGCTGCTTTTCTTTACATACGTTTAATTGAATAATATCCCCAGCTGTAATTTTTTATATTACCGCCACATGGGTAAAGAATGTTTTCATTATTTCCCATAACTGAACGTTTTTTTTTTTAATTTTAATTTTAATTCTTATCTCAAAAAGTAATATATTTTCATTTCCAAAACAAATGCCACTTCAACCCCAAATAAATTGTTAGTAAGATAGTAGTATTTTCTGATGTTCTCTTGCCTTTGGGTGCTAAAGCTAGGATGCATTACACCGCATTTTTCTTATCAACCATTTCAACACAAATTGATAAACACCTCTAATGACGTGTTCTGCGCAAGTGGGCCCACCTTCAGTGTTAACATAAAAATTTCCCCAACAATAACATATAATAGCTGACCCTACATTTTACTCTTTTTATGTGTGATAATAAACTGACACATAAGAGACAACAAATAAAGGTAAAGTGTAACAACAAGGACTATGACGTTTCAGTTTCACTTTCAAATGAAAGTACACATTTTACCATTATTTTGCAATCGACCAACAACTGTATTAACATTGTTTATACGATTTGTAGAGTGTATAGGCGATATATTAACGATGTACATACTCTTTTATAAATCTAAAAAAGTAATTAACAATGCCATTCAAGTAAACCAATAACAAATACAAATTAATAAACTAATGTACGTGTATTTGTAAGCACAATTAAATAAATAACTACTTGCTGCTGTAGCAAACTGTAGCACACTACACGCAATGGCTACCTGAATATTTGAAGATACCAATACGGGATGTACAGGATTATCTTTTATTACTAGGCCTTGGAGCTTCCCCTTATGGTTGTTATTCGTGGTCACTTAAAGATAATCTTGTTCTATAAACTATTTTAAATTCACATAATTTTTAAATTAAAATTTATATATAATTTATTCAAATTTAGCAAAAAAATAACTTCGCAATTTTCTGCTGTAGCCACTTTTTTTTTGTTCGCTTGTTTACAGTAACGCCCTACTATAAAAAGTAGCAAAAATATAGTCGTATATGGTAGCGCGTTGCCTCTGCTAGATTTTAATTTCTTCAATGGCCATTCTCAGATAATTTATCTACGAAGATTTCCCGAACTGAAGTCTTTAAACATGGCAGGAAATCCCTGCGCAGAGGATAAAGATTTTTTAACGTTTGTAGCCACATTCTTGCCTCAGATTGTTTACTATCAATATCGATTAGTTCCACAACAAGAAAGAGAAGCAGGTCATGAGGAGTACAGGTAACAACAACTTTTTTTTACTTAATTTAAAAAAAAATGGTAAACTTTTTTAGCGACCTAATGACGCAAGTAGTGGCAGAGGAAGCCAGAAAGAAAGAAATACAAGATAAAATTGAGGCTGAAATAGCAGAGGCCGAACTACATTCAGGAAGTTTTGTAGAATTCCTTGGTTCGAGCCATCTCTTTGACTCAATGTTTGAAGATGACGAGGAGGGCCATGCATTGCTGGCTGTTAACGACGAAGTTCGAGAATACTATGCAGAATACGAGGAACAATTTGTGGCTATAACAAAAAAAATATTTCAAATGGGACAAGAACAGTACCTTATTAGGAAGACGGAAGTTGACCAATTTTTTAAAAGCATTAATACCGCCAAATTGAGGAGCCAAGCACAGAGTATTGTATGTATATTTTTTCTCTAAGCAAGTAGTTTCTGGCAAGGTCTAATTTTTAATAGGGCTAGATAAATAAATATTAAAACTACATTAAGATTTATGATTTCTATTTAAAAATATGCGAAGCAAATTATTTATATGTGATTAGATTTCACACATTTGAAATTCATTTCTGATAAAAGATATTTTTACTAAACAAATACTTCTAGTTTACCTAAATTAAAAGTTGTTTTCATTAATTATCATATCGTCTAGCAGAACTGCACTGTTATAAATTGTTCCTGTTTTCTTCTACACATGTTATAAATTGGAAAACCAACCAGCTATAAGCCATTAGGAAACGTCAGCGAATATAGATGGCGCAATAAAATTTATAAATGGCCGGCGTAAACGGGATAAATTTAATTAGTGGATGTGTGTTTATATGGGGCGAATGTTGTTATTTTGCTATTAAAAATGTAAGCAAGTTTGAGTAAAATTGAAGTTCCAGTATTATACGAATTTTTACTTTTGTTTTTTTCGCTAATGCGAAACTCCCACGATCCTGCCATGTTTATCCCCATTTCGTTAATTCCTTAAATGTACACCAGGTGGCAGTTATATACCTGGCGTGTCCCAATCATTGCATAAACATTGTCATCTACTTATAAAAGTATGACAACGTCGTCCGAACATCGGTAGCTTATTTTCCGTACAACTGAAAGGCACCTTGAAGATTTTCTTGCACGTCATTCAGATATTCACTTAACTAGATATTTTTTAAATCTAGCAGTAAAAATTAAATTCGTCGATGAACAAATTAATACAGTCCAACTCAGTTAAGCTGAGACCTCTACTTACTTACTTATGGCCCTCACGACCCTACTTGGTTTTGAACTTCTCTACAATTGGCTTCCATTCCTTCCTGTTCCTTGCTCTTGTCTTCCAGCTGTTGATTCTCAATCTTTTCAGGTCCTCTTCTACTTCATCTCTCCGTCTTTTTCAGGGTTTTCGTCTTCCTCTTGTTCTTATTCCTTTTATTTGTTCTTGAAAAATGTTTGTTGCAGCCCTGGCTTTTGTCATTGTGAGACCTTGGGATTGTAAATACCTGCTTGTTGCATGCGTTAAAGAAATTGTCAGGGAAACTTAATAATTATTTAAAGTACTAAGCTCTGTCTGCGCTTAGGCCACCTTGGTTGTGCGCAATCCGCGGCCACGGTTTCAGCTATATTGGTCAAGTTGTAATAGGTATGTACAGCACTGTTTTACACACTCGAAACTAAAAAATTTGTACGGAACTTAAAATATGTGGTTGAGATTTCAGATATGATAAATTAATATCGATTATCAACAAATAATTTCACATATTGTGGAATAGAAATAATAAATATTATGAAATTTTAATATACTGTTTATTACTGTCTTCTTAAAAACTAAGATAAATTGTATAGTAATGGGTGCGTTTTGTATAGGAAAAAATGGAAGAATTCTTGTCAAAGAAAGCAGAAATATTTTATGGCGTGAAAAATTTAGAGGATACATTAAAGAACACCGACGTGTCGTCTGATGATTTTAATGAAACATTACAAAATTTTGCTGATGATTACAATGACCTGTTGCATAAAGTATGGAAAGATTTGATGTCCCTCGAATTGACTCTGTATGAACAAATGGAAGAGGTCATTCAAACATTTGAGCAAGCCTTAACTGAGATGATCAACATATTTATTGAGAGCGCACAGGGTTACTTCACCGAACTCCGAGTCTTGGAACAAAATTACACCGAAGGTGTAACAATAGAATCTACTGCATTCCAGACTATGTGCAACATACAGGAAGATTTTCCAGTACCAGAAGAACTTGTTTTGGTAATATTTTTGGTTAATGTGTAATGGGCTTGTTAATTAGTATTGAATTTATATATTTTGAAATGATGAAATCTATTCAACAAAGTTTTTTTAATGTTTGATTGATATCTAAAAAGAGCTTGATAACGATTTAAACCAGAAATGCGTCATCGATGTTGGTGACATTACCTTCATCAATAGCCTTTTTGTGTCATACCTGCGAACCGGCCTCTTCTCTGCCACGTGTTTCTCCTCAGTGCTAAAGAAGAAACACGGGGGAATTTAACGTCAAATCTGAATGACAGAAATTTTCGGCAGATCTTGTTATTATTCATAGTGTACATCGAGCTCATTATAAAACTGTGTACAATCTTTAAGGAATGTAGGTACGCCTTATAAAAGCCGTACTTTCAGTTTCTTTTTCTGCAGTAATATGAGGTTATATGTGTGCTTTGATGAGGGACTCCAGTGACTTCTGTATATCTAAGTGCTAATTCCAGAACAGAAAAATATAGCAACTATTTCTAAAAAAATATTAACATAGGGCCAAATACAAACCAAATACTTTTATTATTACTATTAATTTTTGTAATAATCAGAACAAAGTAAACAATCCCATTATAAGACTTTAATAGATGATTGTTATGTTAAACTATTTTTTAGATAATGTCAGATAAGGAATATCTAAATAATGCCTTAGGAGCATCTCATGACATCCACATGCAACTAATCGATGCTCGAGAAGACAGACTGGTGAACCGGGCTCGCACTTGGTTGAATACTCTTGTAACTGGACTCCAGAAGTAAGTATACCAAATAAGTGAGACAACACACAAAATATATTTCAAAATGGATCCGCAATTTTATAAGATGTCATTTTTGATGTGTGATAAACACTTGAACCCTATGTTGTTCGTACAGGACAAAATTCACAACACTTTTTAAATGCTTTAGGGGAAATCTTGATTGAAGAACAAGGTTTGTTTAAAAATGAGGCATTACACACAACAATGTTCGAAGCAAAGATCAACGCTAAGTTTGAATTTTTTTAAAATAAATTTTCATAAGCAATTTCTATAAACGATTGAATATATTTAGAAAAGCTGAAAACACTTTCTGATTCTTATTTCTTTCAATTGCCCATGCTGGCTGGTCTTAGCAGACTCGCCATGTTTACCGTGTGCTGACTTTGAATATGCTCCATAAGGAAACTACTTGGGTTTGTGGAATTCTGCAATTTCTTGCTCCCCAAGTTGAAAAACGCGCCCAAAAGAAGGTGTACGCAGAACATATGTTAATTTTCCAGAGATTACATCATTTTTTTAATACCAAATTAAGTGAGAAATTTGAAGAACTTTGAAAAAATTTATATACGTAGTGTAGTAATACCACCAAATCCAATGCGCGATTGCCATCATTGTGGCGTAGTGGTGAAGGATTCGCCTTGTAATGCGATGCGAGTTCCGAATCCGTTCTTCTACAAGACTTTTTTTAAATTATTTTTATGAAAAACGTTTTGTTTCTGAAAATCCAGCTCTATTATATTCTCTAAATACACATCATACAAAACTACATGCATTTTTCGGTTTTATAAGAAACTAAATAATAAGCCAGTTTTATTTAATTGTTAAATTTACCGTTACATATTTAATAATAACAAAAAATCTTTTAACACTAATTATTAACACAAACAAAAATTTAAATTAAATCAAGTGTTTGAATGAATTACGTACTATCAGCATTCAGAGAGTAACCCAAACGATTATAAAATTATCTCCGCACTTGAGTAAGAATTCTTGGTGTCACTTATCTACAACATTCAATAATGTTGCGAATTTACAAAATAACACAATTGGATTTACACATTAAACATATTTTTCATAAAAACATATTTAAAAAAAATTAAGCAGAAGGAAGGATTCGAACTCCCGAAGATTACATTACAAAGCGAATGCTTTACCATCATACTACACTGACGCTACTAACAGCCCTTAATGTATACCTTGATTTGGGTGCGTTTTCCAACTTGGGGAGCAGGAAATTGAAGAATTCCACAAACGCATGTATTTTCCCTATGGAGATATTCAAAGTCAGCACACGATATACAGTTACATATTTGTTTATGATACTTTTCTTCTGTAGGCTCTACAGTCCTTGGCCTGCTCGATGACCTTCTTCCATTCTTCTCTATCTAGTGCTTTTCTTCTCAAAGTCCTTATTCCCCGCTCTTTTAGGTCGTTTTTTACATCTTCACTTCACCTTTTCCTCGGTCGTCGTTTCCTCCTACCTCTGGTTTTCTTTTGTACGCCATTTTTGGGGTTCTGTCGTTTCTTATTTTTGTTAGGTCTTTGTGTCTTTACTATATCTGGGTCTTCATATAAGTTTTTTAATTCGTAGTTCATTCTTGTTCTCCACTCCTCGCCTTCCTTTATTGGTCCGTATATTCGTCTTAGTATTTTTCTTTCAAAGATGCCTAGGTTTTTCTGATCTTCCATTTTTAGTATCCGGGTTTCGCTACCGTATGTCACTACGGGTTTTATATATTCTTTTTTTGAGATTTCTTGATATGCGTCTCGACTGGAATATGTTTTGAGTTATTTCTTCGCTTGTTTCGTTATTGTTTGTGTTTCCTAGGTATTTAAATTCTGAGACTTCCTGGATTGTATGGTTATCTATTTGTACATTGTATATTCTTTTGTTCTCTTATGTTTCTTGTGTTGAGCATGTATTTGTTTTTTTTTATTCTTTAGTCCCGCTCTCTTTGCTTCTTTTTCTAGTTCGCGGTATGCTGTCTTTAATGCTTGTTCTGTTCATGCTAGGATCACCACGTCATCGGCAAATGCTAAATGTTGGCAACTTATGTTGTATATGTTTCCTCCTGGGTTTATATCTATGTTCCTTATGTATCTTTCTAGTCCCTTTTTTACTTCGAATTGTTTGGAAAGGTTTCCTTGGTTCCTTACCTTATTTTTTGTTTGTGATAGTGTCATTTCCATGAGGTTGATTAGTTTTGCTGGGATTCCGAATTCTTTCATTGTTTGCTTTAAGTAATTTTTATTTATGCTATCACATGCCAGTTTGTTTATGATACATGTTTAACGAAAAAATATGTATATGCAAAAAACAAACACACTGAAGACTTGATAGTTTTTATTCATGAAATAAAAAAACATATTTCATTATTTCTTCATTACATTAGTATTGTATTATTATTACTAAAATAATATCCTTACAAGGCAAAAATATACTATATTACTATGAATACTCAATTTTAAATAAATAGTAAAGAACATATTAAATATCCTTAAACAACTGTTTATAAAAAAATGTTAAAGAGTAGTCCTTACGCTTCATGGATTGTTGTAAGCAGAAGAAATCAAATGTAGTCAAATGAAAGAATACACAACCAGTTTTAAAATCTGATATAGCGACTGTATTTACCAAGGCTAAAAGTGGCCAAATAGTTTATATAAATGACAACAAATTGTTCAACACCTTTTCTGTTTTAAATTTACATTAATAGTTGATTTTTACATAAAATTTTGAGAATACATGGCCCAAAGAAAAATATTTCTCCAAAAAAAGCCATTTTTCCTGAAATATATGCTGGACCTTTGTTTTTAATTTTCTTTTTTTGAGAGTAACAATTTCAATATAAAATAATATGTACAATAGTGTTTCACTGCAATTGTTTTTTAGGGATGAAATATCAAGAAACAGAGGAAAAGTGCTGGAAATAAATCACTTTCTGGACATTCAAAGGGAAGAATTTGACGAACTACATGCATTGAATGTGGAAGCTACAATGATGGACCTCGACGTCTCTGCAGCATTAAATTAATACTAACGTAATAAGAATAAAGACGATTTCAATAATAAAATATTACATAAATGCATAAAAATCATTTAAGGCACTTCATATATCTGGCATGGAAAACAAAAAACATATCAATTTATTGTTGCTTTAAAAAGAGTTTCTACTTCTCTTTTTTATTCTTGAGCATGGCCAGATAGAATTCAAGACCCTGCTGAACCTTTGGCTGAGAAACAAGAGTAAGGGTAGTTTGCAAATCTTTTTCCCGAGTTTTCTGTAGAGCCTAAAGCAACAAACAGATCATTACTTAAAAGTAACTGGAGATATATTAAAACCAACACATACCTCAATATCTGGCCCTCGCAAAAAGTTCTTGGTGTAAATTCTAGCAAGGGGAGGAATCATTTCAAAACGGTTCAGGAAAGCTTCTGCCTTGGACAACCCATCAGCCTTGTCTGAGGCAATTTCATCGATCAGCCCAACTTTCAAAGCTTCCTCTGTTTTAAATAACCGCCCCGTGGTTAAGGCTAGTTCAGTTTCTCTCTTGCTGATTGTGTTTAACATAGTTTTGATGAACCAAATTGGGGCTACAATTCCTAATTGGGTTTCATTCAAACCTATGTTGAACTTGTTTAGCATTATCCGATACTCGCAACACATGGACAGCAAGCAACCACCGGCTGGGGAATGGCCCTGAATGTCTTGTTTGCTTTTAAACCTCAAAAAATAGCTCTCAACAACTTACATTAATAACAGCTGCTGTGGGGAAAGGACTACCATAAAGTTTCATCCATACATCTTGCAAGCTGGACCAAAATGCTTTGAAGCGCTCCGGGTCTGGTTTGTACATTTCCATAATATCTAAGCCTGCCGAGAATACTTTATCAGAAGACTGAAAGCGTGTTTGTTAAAAACCAATGGAGTCTGCTTTGCAAAGTTATACTTGCCGATGTTAAAATCATCCCTCTTGATTTGTTGTTTTGTAAGTCACTCAAGATGTTTGAAAATTCTGCTAGAAACTCATAATTCAAGCTGTTCACCGGTGGTCGGTTCATTGTTACTGTAGCGATACCACTATCATTATTCACAGAAACATCCAAAAACTTTGATGCACTGCTAAAGGGGCGCAGAGCACCCATGAGTGGTCGAGTACGAAGAAGGCTATATCTTAGTGCCATTTTCTCAAAATATTATAAAATACTAAAGCTTCAAACTTACAACGTGAATATTAATACGGGCTTATAATTTAAATATAGTATAAACACTTTCACTGTGTTAAATAAGGTACAGGGTTCAATGTGCAAAGTTGACCAACAACCTAACAGGAGAATTTATTGGGCGAGTTCAAAATATTGTTGTTTTGTTGGTGACTTGCTAAATACTTAAGATAAACTTAGGTAAAACAGAATTGAGCAGAAACTTCCTTATCTTTTATTTGTATAAAACTTGAGAATAACAAATTTTGAGGTTAGAAATCACGGCGGGGTATTTAAACCAATATAGGAATCGCAGGCTTCTCACAGGGTAATAAATATAGTTTCACTTATCACTATTTATCAGTGGTAAACAAGAATAAGTGGACGCGACTGCCTCCCTGGACTTTCCCATACTGGAAACAGTTCATATCATCTTTATTCAACAGTAGAGTTATTTTCCTCAAAACGGTTGTTCAAGTGCTATCCTAAAACCTTGCCTCGTAACGAACAGACTTACAAGGTTTGTAAGAAGTCCCGCCAAATATCTGCGCTGCCCCTTAATTTCCTTTTAA
>JABXWE010038997.1:0-10126 GCA_014611495.1 Limonius californicus
AGGTGCTCCAATATTTTATTTTTGTGCCATAAATCTTATACTGATGATAATAAACCAGGGGTATTGTGTGATGGGCTTGGAGCTTTCTATAATCTGTTTCTTTTTCGGAATAAATCTATTCGAAAACATATTTTAGATCATTTATTTATTTTCTTTGGAGTAGAAAGGAATGATTAGTAATTCCTATCCATTGCATGCGGTGTTCGATGGTTGTTAGATATTGTGTAATTTATTTGTAGATAGGAGGTTGTGTATGAAAATGTTGATCGTTATTGGTAATAGGGAAAAATGAAAATTTATTTATTAGTTATGATCAAAATTAGAGAAACGAAAGGTGTGTCAATTTATGTTCTTCGTATAAAAGTCGAGATTATTATTTGTTGAGTTACGAGAAAAATTATATAAATAAGGAGGAGTGTTTTTTAGATACTTGTTACTGAATGTTGTTACTTCGGATATTGTAAAGCTTTTGTCTAAGTTAGTGAATAAATTTCCAAAGAGCAACAGCTATATTTTTTTAATTTGTTCTTAAACAAGAATAATAACTGAAAGATTTGACTACGAATTACATATGTCCTGGAGAAGGTCGAAGTAAAGAGAGTTTCAGTGGAAGTTAGAACAACTCTGGACAGCTGGTAGGAGTGTTTTTGGACTGACTGCCGGTATCTGCAGAAGAAAGAGGTCAGTTGTCTATCATTGTGACAACGAACAATGTGGGTGAAACATTAAACTAAAGTTCTGGCCGTAATAGAGAAGATTATATATTTTTTTTGTACACCTATGTGTTTTAGTTAGTAGTCTTAAAATTTTGTAAAAGCAGAGGGCATACGCGTAATGGATTGTAAATTCTGACTTCCTTTTCAGTTATAATCGAACATTCATTATTTTTCTCAGAGTTGTAGTGAGTTCCAAGACATTAATACAGCATTTACCCTGAGAGTCTCATATAGTCGTGGTATAGAATGTGAGCTATCTTCACTAATCTTAAGATGTTGTTTTATCTTGGGATTAAGTTGATTAATTATAACGGTAATTTCTTTCTTTGGTTGTTCTATGTATTAAGGTGGGAGGCATACACAACAATATATACATATATCTTCTTGTATTTTCAATAAATACAACCTATATTAAGTTAAAATATAGTTTTTTGAAAAATTTTAAACTATTGGAGCCATTCAAGGAGTTTTACTTAATGTATTTCTATTTTTTAAGTAAAAAGAATATTTTCATAGAATGAGGCGGAAAACAAAGTAACTGTCGTTACTACCATTGTAAGAGCTTATCGTAAGAAAGTTCATGTAAAGCGCCACCACGCCTACTTAGAGATTATGTACTGAACATCTGTAAGCAATGGGGTGACAGACTTGTACAATTTGGTTTACATTCCATTCTTTGGTTTTGCAGGCCCCAAAGATGTTTTCACTCAAAATAATTTAGTTATTTAATGTAGAACAACCTAAACAAGCTGCAGAGGTAAATTAATATAAATGTAACTTCTACTGGATTTTTCATTCAAACACTCTTTTTTGATGATCTAGTGGGCACAGCCACGGGTTGTGACGCAAGATGTTCCCATTTTGATTCCTGAATTCCGCCCTAATATCTATGTAGTTTTCTCCAAGGGAATCTCATTCTCTAGGTCGACTCAGCCTTAAATGAGTACCTAGGGGTATCACCTTGGAGTAATAATAGGCGGCTGAAGCGTAGTGCTCGCACACTACCTTTCTCGCCATGCCGACCGGCCCTAGTCGTGACCCTATGAAGGAAGACTATTATTATAACCTTATTTTTTACTCTGCGCTCCTAAAATCTCAACAGAATCTTCCTTTCACTTTCATCGTCCGAGGAACCCCTCCATCCCCCATTTCTACCAGCGCAAAAGAGCTTCTAAGCTTAGGCACCATATTATTTTCCCAAAGAGAGGAAACTCAATTTGTTCAACGCTGACAGTGAATATGCGAAAATAACAAAGGATTTTATTATATTCAGCTGCTCCTGATTTTTTACAGCTTCTAAATGTAAACTCTACAGAAAATACAGAAGAGAAAAAAGAGAAATTTTCAAAAAACGTGATATTGAATCATAAATTATGTTGTAAATACTACTTTACACTGTTTTTTTTTGTGTAGGCGCTATTTTTGGCGGCTATATTTTTACCCGGCGATATATTTGATGATGCTAGTTTCGACGGCGACAAGATTACCCGGATGTATTTTTGAGGCGGTATTATTAGCATGCACCTTCGAGAACGAATTTTTTAGATTTTTGCTAATTTTTTATTATGGTAAATAACTCCAAGCTAGTCATAGTTAAAAATTATATGCATTACTAATTATTATACATCTTGACATATATAATAAAGAACTGGGAACCAATTTCAACGATCAATTGTGCCAGATACAAAAATTTCAAGAAATTTATACGAATTTCCTAATGCCTGGTGTCTCCTGTTAGAGACTAAAACCAACGCAACTAGTGTTTAATAACTATTGAATAAGTTTAGTAAAAATATAAAAAATAGGGGCTGGGATGACTGAGTGGTAAGAAAGTCAGGCTTTGGATGTAATAGTCCAAATACGTGACAATTTGAATCACGCCAGGGTTTAAAAACATTTTCTAATTCCATTTGCCATTGGGGATCAAATTAATGGCGCTCCTCGTGTTACGTAACAACACCATACATAAAGGCACCTACTCACCAGGCATGCTTACGAACTAAAATGGTAGCTCCTAGAGTCAGACCCTGTTGTGTATAGCACAAACTAGCTTAGCATTACCTCACACCGCCACGACACTGCGTGAGCGCTACAAAGAAGGATTACGATAATGATGATGGTGCTGATGATATAAAAAAGTATGGGGTTTTGTTTTCCCCAGATAACTTTAATAAAATTATACTGTACCTTGAAAAGACGTTTCAAGAATCATCTAAATAATAAGCTAATGTCCGTAGGGCACACTTAAAATTATTTAATACAAGCAACACAGCGAAGTTTTTAAAATTAGTCTCAGAAAACCTCTCACACATGTACATGTACAGCCGAAAGCGACCTGGCTACCAAAAATTAGACGTAACTTTTTACATCAACAAACCATTACATTCGTGTTCCTATCTACCACGGGGTTTAGAGCCGTCTACCTGAACGCTTGAAAGGAAACTGCAGCTGATGTCAGAAGCAATACGTTCAATATACGGTAAACTAAATTGGTAACATAGTCTTGTCATTGTTCTTTTTGTACGAAAATCAGATTAATTTTAACATTGAAGGACTTGCATCCTGGCCTTAAAGGATGGTGGTTTGTAATCGGATAAAGAAATTTCACATATGTCGCAAAAGTAGATCGCTTTTACGTTATTTTGCACTACCTTTGGCAATTTTTCAACAAAGGTTTCTATGATTTTTTAATTAATCTTTTCGCCTTATATCAAATATGGATATGTTATCTACTAGTTTAAAACAGCCGCAAGTGACAAGATCACCTATTAACGTAGTTACAGCGACTGCACAAAAAGTTAATATTAGTTTATTTTGAGACACTTTATAGACCCTTAACAATTCACAATTTAAATACATCAACGCATACTTACACTTAATAGCAAGAATGCATTTTATAGCTGTATAAACTATGACTTAATTGTAAGATTATTTAATAACATGTCGCACTTATTATGTAACCTTATTTGATGCGTCGCTCTACATTTTCTCCAATTTGTTTAATATTACAGCACACTGTTTATGTTATCTTTAGTAATTAGCGATTAGGAATAATGCAAGCGGTAACAAATTATATACATGAAGGGCTCATAATTTAATTAATTTACACCTGCAGTATTTTCTTTAATTTATTATT
The DNA here is from genome assembly GCA_014611495.1 of Limonius californicus. NCBI lineage: Eukaryota > Metazoa > Arthropoda > Insecta > Coleoptera > Elateridae > Limonius > Limonius californicus. The sequence goes on from JABXWE010038997.1 coordinate 3,853, forward strand.
GTTTTGCACATACGAGTAAGCTAATTTTCCTGTCCATTTAAAATAGCAATATTGAATTGGTGCTGAAAGGGAACCAGACGAAAACAGCATTTTATTTATTAGAAACTAATATTTCTGGTCCTTCCAACGCAAGCGACTAGACACCTGTCTAGCAACTTCCCTCGGGAAAGCTACGAAAGCATCGCCTAACTTGAATTCATTTATTTGGGACAGAGAAAATATACCACTGGCTAATTGAAATCAATTTCGTATTAATTCCACCTTTTCTCCTTTAATCCGGATGAATGAGGCTTTTGTCCCTGGCTCGTTTTTACAATTCAAATGACAATAGCCCAAGGGGAGCATGTAAAACCATCGTGTATTGTAAGACCCGTTACACATTAAGGGTTAGGTGGTACCAAAATTGTTTTAAAGTAACTGTCTGGGTAAGAATTTAGGAGCGCATTATAATAACATGTAAATTTGAAATTTAAATTTGTAAGTAAACCATGCTCCTTGTTAAAATGTGCAAGGTTTCCCGATATTATAGACACAGAGCGTTTTGAAGTCTTTACGATTAACAACGTAAGTGTATTAGAAACACCGAAAAATAAAATTCCTTTGTAAATAGATTAACTAGTGAATAGCATACCTTCAAGCGATTTGCAGGAAAATATCAACAGATATTTTTCTCTATAAACGAATAATTAAGAAAGAAGTAATTTGGAGGAACACCCAGCAACCTTCTACAAGCTTTGCTGTGATTCGAATGTAACGCTCTCGCTCGCAATTTCCTCTAAGGGCTAATCTACTACTAAGACCCAAATCTGAAGGGAAAGCAGTTCTTTGTACTCTCGTTAAGGGTTTTATTGCGAAATGCTGTGTTTCTCGTGGCTTTCAGTGGGGTCAATTGAAGAGAATTTAATATTTTATCCTAAGAAGCTTGTACAGCCAGAAACTAAATATAGCAAGTAGAGGTGTCCATTACAGTTTTAATTGGATGCTCGAAAAAACGTTATGAGGACAGATGTATCTTATGATAAAGTTGCACGTTTAAACTTAAAACATCCACGCTACAGGGTATTTCAGCCGTTGATTACAAATTATAAATGTCAAGGTACAACTGAAGTCCCCTTAGTTATATTGGAAAAGTTATTTGGGAGCGTTATCTTTACAAATATCAATAATTGTATTCAAATATCAAAGTAAAACGAAGCAACACGAAAATCAGCTTTAGGTTATGTAGTTGTCTTGACAACAAGATATTACAATGATAGCTTAACTAAAGACCACCGCTGTAAGCAGACCACCTTCTAAACAAAAACATTTTTTATAAACAACCGATTTTTGATTCATAAGAAACCCTTATTTAAATCTCCCTTAAGGTGACGACCTCGATAAGCAGACCTGACCACTAATCTTTGAGAACGTGTAGGGGTTTTCTTACCTCTTAAAGATCAACCGCCATCTGCCAATTTCTTAAAAACTGTGTTGGCAAATTCCAGCGGCGGTAGATAAATAGATTGCTAATCCTCAAGGTGGATTTTCCAATGTTTACTACTACTAGTACTTTAATAGTAATTTGTTGTGTCTCTGAAGAAAACGACTTAATTGTGTATCATTAGGGAAGATTGTGGATTCTCCAATGCTTTATTACATCTAGAACGACTAACCCCCTCTTGTTAATTTTTTAGAAATGTTCAAATAGGAAGTTATCATTATGATCTGTCCTGATTACTGCAAGGTTGAAAATTGATTGCTTGAACTAGTTGGCATCAACGGTAGAGCATATCCAGTGCCTATGCAACGTAACATTTTGACACCTATCGAAATAAGGTACGCGAAGTCCAAAGATTTCTTATGGTTTGCAAACACCCTACAACTTTTCTAAACTAAGCAAGCCTTCATAATTTACAGAAGAACCATTAAGGGTTGAAGCGATAGAAGGCGTATATAAAGCCAAAGGTTCTTTATCTAATAGTTGTAATAGTTGGCATCGACTTAAAAGGCATCGAAGCTACTGAGGTTCTTGCAAGTAATTGGGAATTGGGACATATATAGCAACAAACGAATTCGTCAGCGAAGAATAAGTTTCGGTAATTGAAACGCAAGTAAATGAAATTCCAACGTGCCAGCCTAAGGAGATAATTTATTTTATATTTCAATATAACATCGACTTATATCAACGCACTTACGCCATCTGTCCGGAAGTTGGTCTATACCTCCAGAAAGAAATACCTTTTGGTGACTAGCGAAGTAGTCATTGACGGTCTGTTCAGTTCATTATCTGAGTAAAATCTATATCCCCTTAAGTATTTATTCAGTGTTCTAAACAGATAAAAATCAGATGGTGCCATAGGTATCTGGCTGTAAGGTGGGTGATAAATCTTCTGATACCCGCATTTCTCTACAAGAGGCACGACCTTTCGAGCCTTGTGGACTCGTACATTGTTATCTAAAATCAAGATGCTTTTCTGACGCAAATATTGGCGATTTTCACAGAGTATTTGCATAAGTTTCGCTAGTAATTCTAGTCCCTCTTGGCATATATTCGATCAAAAATGTTTCCTCCGTGTCCCAGAAAATCGTGGCCATAACTTCTCAACAGAAGGTTGGATTCGGTATTTCTTGCGACATGGAGAATCCTTATATACTCATTGGACGGATTCTTGCTTCGCGTCAAGATCCTATGAATGAAGCCAAGTTTCATCAACAATCACCATTTTGATAAGAACTCCAATTCCTCTCTAAAATGGACAAATGTTGGACAGAAATTTGTTGGACGTGCAATTTTGTTTAGGAGTCAGAATACTTGAAAGCCACCGCACTCACACTTTACTTAAACCTAATTTATTTTGTAAAATGGTGATGACGCTTTCCCCAGAAATTCCTAATTCTGAAGATATGGTTGGAATTTTCAAACGTCGATCCTCCAGCACCATAGCCTCATCTTTCTGGCGAGATTATTCATTAGTCGCATCTGAAGGTCTACCCCTTCCTGAGTCTTCTTCAACGCATTCCCGTCCCCTACCAAATTGTTTACAACAAAACTAAACTTTGTAATAAGACGGAGCATTTTTTCCGTAGATCGCTGTTATCCTGTCGTAGATAGTTTTTGGCTCGTTCCCTTCTTTTGTTAAGAATTTTATTACACTTCGCTGTTCAAGTTGTACAACATTCATTTTTTATAGAACTAAACAAACTATTTTCGGAACGAGTCTGTATATCTTGCCAAAATGCCTAGACAACTATCAACAACTGATAATATAACATTAATGGCATGTGCCGCTCAGTCATTGTTTTCGTTGCTAAGTAGATAAGTATTGAGTTCCCCTCGTAAATCAACAAAATACAAATACAGTAAACTATATATACACTTCGTTTCATATGAAATGCACCATCCATTAAAAATAAAGCTACGGGTTTGAAGCTTTGCTAAAATAATATTTCATTATTGCGTATGAAATGATCAAGTATTCATAACAAGGATTAACAATTATAAGAAAACAATAACAACGAAAATAAAATTAATAATGTGTAACATCGTCATGAACAGCAATGCACGCATTTACTTCTCTTGGGGTATCTCGTTCCATATAACCTCAAGTTGGTGTCTCAGCTCGTCTAAGTTGTTAGGAGCTCTTGGCAATCATCTTACTCACCCGCCAATCATGTGCCAAAGATGGCCGATCGGCGATAAGTCCGGTGATCGTGCAGGCCAGGACATATTTGCAATTGTGGTTGTTGGAGGTACGTTCTGGTAATGTTTACAGTGTGTGGACGTGCGTTATCCTGTTGGAAAGTGTCGTTGGATAACGTCTGCATTAATGGTACTAACAACGGTTCCAGAACATTAAAAATATAGCGATGAGCATTTAAAGAGCCTGGGACGAACACAAGAGGTGATATATCGAAACCCATCGCACCCAAAACATAACTCCAGGTGTTAAAGCTTTATGGCGTATTTCAACAAACTCTAGATTTCGTCTTTCTCCTCGATATCGACCTACATTCCTACGGCCGTCAATTGCCCACGAACAAAACCTTGATTCGTCACTGAAGATAATGCCGTTCCATTGCTGATTCCAATGCTGCAGCTCTTGACACCAACAAAGCCTAACAGCCTTGTGAATTGTAGTTAAAGGGATCCGTTGGAATGGACGGTAGGATCGCAGTCCAAAACAAGAAATTCATCTGTAAATTGTTGTCATTGACACGCGGCGGTGAAGAGTTCGCATCCAGTTTACAGCAATAGGCCTGGTTGGTTGAAAGCGGTCTCGTGTAGCCATTCTTCGAAGTCGATCTTCACGAAGAGCTGGACGATGTCGCTGAATGCCTTCTTCTGACCAAGCAGACAATATTCGTATAACTGTAGTGTGGTCCCGATTTACCCTTCTACCAATTTCACGAAAAAAGAGTCCAGCTGCTTCCATGCTGATAATTCGACCTCTATCAAACTCGGAAATGTGGTTAAAATTTCTACGTTATCTTACTGGAGGCATTTAAAACATTAATTCTGTCACAAAATGTAACCAAATATCGAAACAACTCATAAATATTTACTAGATATTGTTTTGTTTCTAAGCAATAAGTTGATGAGAGACAGTAGACGAACACCATATCCACTTGATGTTTTTAATGGAAATACTTATCATTTCATACGCAATAATAAAGCATTATTTTAGCAAATTTTCAAACACGTAGCTTTATTATGTTTAATGGGTGGCACGTTTCATATGAAACTGATCATATATATTGCTATGTACGTTCGGGCCAAAAAAAGTTGCCCCACGTTGGAAGTGTGAAATATTGCTGTGGTTTAAAAAGTCATTGTAAAAAAAAAACGTATGCCGACCAGCTCAAACACAAAACTGTTAACCTCAGGGTTCCACTCGCGGCCTCGTTTCGTATAAAAAAAGATTGAGATAAAACGTTCGACAAAAAAAAAACACGCGCAAATTTTTACTAGCTTTACTGTCACCGAAATTAGTTCTTTTTTAAAACTGCACCAACCTTCTCACAGATGTTAGACATGCCAAAACGCTCCTGGACTGTTACTACACAAGTATACAGACTGCACACCTCCTATCCAGGCTGGCTCCGAATTCCATGCTCTGCCGTCTCTTCCTAACATGCAGTACTTTTACATTTTCATTTAACGCCGATTAAAGCACAAATTTTATCTTATCGATGGTATATTCTGCATTTTTTTTTATTTTATTATTTTTATGACATTTCTATCCACAACCAAAAATATACAAAAATCCATTCCATTTTAAAAAATTTCGTACTCCTTGATCGCCCGGGAAAGATATTACTTTGTCATGGAAACACGTCTTGCGCTGACGGCGATACAAAGGTGAATCACAATTAGCATTTAGGCCCCTCCATTATTATATCACAACAATATATATATATATATATATATATATCTGTTTTTGTAACAAGCTGAGATCCAAATAAATTTAGGACAACCCGAGATCCGCCATAAGGGAATGGGTTATTAGAGTATATTTCTTATTAATGGCTTTATAATTAACAACTCAAACCCTACACCTTTAGAGGGGAAACAATTTTGCGATTTTAATGTACGTGATAAATAAATAACGACGCGAGATCCGTAACAGCATAGGTAAAGTCGAGATCCATGTTTGTATTTTGGGACATATGTAACTAAACGTGACATCCGCCGGCGTTGCCGTAGTTTTACGCTACTCTTAGCCTTACAGCTGCTTTAACTGTTATCTTGTTTACACATACCACTGCCGGCCACTGCTGGTATGCGCAACTTGTGCAAATTCTGCAACGCTTGCATGTTGTACTAAAACAGAACGAACATGTGTTATCTTAAATGTTACGTATTTTAAACAAGGTTCGCATATCAATATATTTTTATCAATACACTTTGTTGATTGAGCGTTTGAATGTTAGATCAGCACTTCTTTGCGGTATTTTCGTAGCATGTTAACTGTGCAGACATTTTCTGCTTTTTAAAGGAATACTGTTTTGCTTCAAGTAGGAAATTTAACGTATGTTGTGGGTACATTTGGTCCGCACTAGGTTTAACATGTTATATTACTAGGAATAAGTGAAAGATATTTATTAGTTTGATTATTATGCTTGTGACTAAAATATTTTTAATGATTTACCTATAATTTAAATAATTTAAAAATTTTTGTGAAATATATTTATTATATAGAAGGAAAAAGCGTTGGCATACAAAATTATTATTGTCAGAACATCTTAGCGTTAGTTCCGTAAAAGAGCGCACGCGGCTCTCGGATTCAGGATTTGC
>JABXWE010038998.1:0-14877 GCA_014611495.1 Limonius californicus
AGACAGCGCGACGTATATAGTAGAGAATGAAGTATGCCGGGTTGCATATTAAAAGGAAATTAAGGGGCACCGCAGATATTTGGCGGGAATTCTTACAAACCTTGTAAGTCTGTTCGTTACGAGGCGAGGTTTTAGGATAGCACTTGAACAACCGTTTTGAGGAAAATAACTCTACTGTTGAATAAAGATGATATGAACAGTTTCCAGTATGGGAAAGTCCAGGGAGGCAGTCGCGTCCACTTATTTATAGATATATTTGAATAACCAAAACCTTCATAAACTTGGGATATCCAAATTTTTCAAATATTTCAGTGAATTTTTGTAGAACTTTGTGGCTCAACAATGAAACAAACAGAACAGCATATACCATGTACGTTTAGTAATATTTTAATACTGCCTAGAAGTACAAAAACCAGGAGAATTTTTAAATTGCGATAATTATGATTCATCTGATTTTTGGTTTGTAATATCAATAATATAAACAATATCATTGAATTGTTTTAATTTTTGGTGTACAAAATGAATCCAAATGTTGCATCTGTTAGCCCTTTTTCGTTTTTTGTAGATATCTTTTCATAGCCAAAACTTTCACAAACTTAGGAAATCTGAATTTTTCAAAATTTTCACTGAATTTCTGTAGATCTTTGTGGCCCAACAATGAAACAAACCGAATAGCATATACGTTAAGTAATATTTTGATACTGAAAAGGTGCGTTTTTACATCCTAGAAGTACAAAATCCAGGAGAGTTTTTAAATTGCAATAATTATGATTCATCTGATTTTTGGTTTCTAATATCAATAATATAAACAATATCACTGAATTGTTTTAGTTCTGGGGTATTTTTTGTGGTCAAAATGAATTCAATATGTTGCCTCTGTTAGCCCTTTTGGATGAAATGCTGTGGCTCAAGAATGAAATAGAATATTAACACGTTTAGTGTTACTTTGGTAACGAAAAATTCTGTTTTTGATGCATTGGCATAAAGGTAATGAATTTTTGTTGCTAATAATAACAACAAACCATTTCGCTGGGTTGTTGTAATACTTGTATATTTTGAGTGTTTAATAAAAACAATTTTTAAAAATAATGTGGGCCAAGCATGATATAAACATCATTTAGTATCGTTTTATTTACGAAAAGGTTCGTTATTGATTTCTTGAAGTACTAAAAGGAGGCCTATGGATTGCCATAATTGGAGTAGCCATTTAATTTTTGGTGACCCTCGAGTCAGCTCCATGTCAGATGATGATGATGATGATGATGATGATGATGATGCTAAACATAATCATTTGTTACTGGAGTAGGCTGCATTGTTGTGTATTTCTGGTATACAGGGTGGTTCAAACTAGTGTAACTAGTACCGTTTGGTTACTGAGCTCATTTTGAGTAAAACATGTCTAATAAACATGGTTAGTATTATAAATAATTACGAAAATACTGGAGATCAACGTTTTAATGACACAATTAATTTAAAATCTTAATATCAAGTAGGTTTTAACAGAACAAAACATAATACTTGCAAACCATAATAAAATATATAAATTTCTTGTAGTAAATGCTCATAATATAAGCCTGACATCGACAACTCATACATGGGAAATATTACGTTGTTGTAGCGAATTTTAGCTGTCACTTTGACGATGCTCTAAGAAATTTGTCATCGGTATGTATTTCACTACTGTACTACTGTATATCAGCTGCTTTAGACGTCCCCAAAGATAAATGATGTAAATCTGATGATCTTGGAGGCCACATGATGTGCCCTGCACCACCAATACATCACTAGGAGATAATAAGATTTATCCGTGCAGTTTCTTGAAGTGTTTGAAATCCACTACAAAATATTCAATCAGAAGGCTGGGGTTGATTTGGATAAGCCAACCGGTATTCACTGGACACACCGAGAGTATTTCCATTGAAGTATTCGTAAACGAAAACAAAATCAGCATATTCAGCTACATCTTTCATTATTTAATAAAAAAGCAAGTAAACTAAATAAATTCAGACAGTTTTGTCAATTGTTGTTATAACTATTTCAAATAATTCATTTAATTTTTAATCGTTTTCTTATAGGCCACGCGCTATTAACGTTCTGAATTAATTATGCCATTAAAACTTGTAGTTTCGTAATTAATTAGACTAGGATCTACGTTCTTTAGACTTAGTTTACTCAAAATGGCCTCACATATTAAAAGGAAAAGTTGCTAAACACCTTGTATAACAAAATTAAAACCAAATTTTGACTCTGTTTGATCTTTTAAATGAAATGTTGTGGTCTAAGAATAACATATGTACTTTTTTAACGAAAAAGTCCCTTTTTGATGTGTTAGTTTAAGTTAGAATAGTTGCTATTAATCAAGATTCTTGATTACCAATAATAATCAACTATGTCAGTGGGTCATCTGAATGTTTGTATTTTTTTGAGTTTATCAGCTAAGTCAATATTTTGCCTCTCTTTTAGGGGATTTCCTTATGTACAAAACATTTCGAGACAGGGTTTTCGGAAAATCTATAGCTGTGGCTTGTTAAAGCTTACATTTTTTAAATGCAAATCTTAATATGTTTACAAAAGAGCGTAACCTTGTGTTGCTTGACCTGTTTGAAGCTTACCTTTTACCTTAGGTGTAAAACGCGTGCTTTGAACTCACTATTTACAGAAATCAAGTTGGCCTTGCTAGTTAATGAACGCCTAAAATCCGGCCCTGCTGTCATTCTAAGAATAGCAATTTGTGATGTAACTAATATAGGTAGCAGGTACACCATTCTAACGATCGTTGGTATAAAAAATTGACGTTCATGTATCTTTTTTGGCCTTTCCTATATTTAAGCTTAAGTTTTACACCAAAAAAAAAAAACGATTCCTGCCGATCTCCTTGACTTTTACGGCCGGCTTTTGTATGCTCGAGCAATTCTCGTGTGCATTTTTAATTGTTTATAATTCTGTACGTCCGGATGGGTGCGTAGTATAAATAAGGGTTTTTAGGCGGGGTGCGGAAATTGGATGGGCCGATGGGCCAATGGGAGTGCGTGTCCGCGAACGGGACGGGGTAAGTGCGTGCCAAAGCCCAAACTTAGCCAAAGTAGCGAGTGCGTGTGTGCGTAAAACAACGAGGGTTCGCTGCTGCTACGGCTTTTGCTTCTTTTTCTTTGTTTTCCGAAAGCTAATCCGAGATTATTGCGAAAATGTTGTGTGCTAATCCCTTTGTGTCGTTGGCGGTTACTTCCGGGACTGCAGGGGCGGTTTACTCCTGTTTCTTCCCACCGCAGTGAAATTTGTGTAGGTCCCTATTTTTATTTGGTTTTTTATTAGTCTGCTAAACACACTTATCAGGTTTTTTTTTTGAAAATTTAATTAAAAGATATTTTGTACTTCATTCCCCGGCTGCCACGTTTTACAGCAGTTTGTTGATTATATTTATCTTATCAAACTTTTGGCATTTCCTGGTGGTTTGATTCGTTTTTCTGTTTAAGTTTTTGTATTAAAAAATATTTTCTGGGAAGAACTTCAAAAAGTTTCAGTGTAATTTGGGGAGTGGCACGTTGATGTAATGCGGCTGAAGTGGATTATTGACATAATAAGTGTAATTTATCTACTAAGATTGAAAAATTAATTGTGTTCGTTAAAAACAAACCGTAATTATTTAAAATAAAACCTTTAAAATTGTATATTAATAAGTAAATACGTATTAATCAGCCAATACTCGTGTGGCACGGTAGAGTTAGGTTCTATAAAACCTCGTGTAGTGCAAAACCGTGCAAGCATTAGTAAAAAAACATGTAACTATCTAAAACTGTTAGACATAATAAATAAATCATGCTGTGATATGATATTAAATACAGGGATTTTTCAATAAATATTTTAGCATATTGGCTTTAGAGAAAGAAATCTATACATCGATTACATTAATTGTAGCAAGGATTCTTCTCACAAAACCTTTCAATACCGTGTTATGCGAGGTGTGCCCTTTAGGAGCGATAGAGAAAATCATTGTATTGTACCTATTATTATTATAATTGTATGGGGTTGCCTCAATTTATCAATGGTTTACAGGCGGATTGCCTATATTAACGTTTCAAGTTAATTATTCGTATAAGAACTGAAATATAGATAAAGAGGATTGTTATAATAGAAAAACCTGGAAAGTGGGGACGGAGAAACGGCGACAGCTCTAAAAAATCCGTGTTTATATATATATATATATATATAAACAGAAATTATTAATTATAATATTATACTTACTAATTAATTAACACGAATTTCATCAAAATATCAATTAAATTATTACAACTTGCTTAAGACGAGCTCGAGTTAGACGAGATGCCGGATATAACGAGCGTTTATGAAGCGAATGAATTTGTTACAATTAAAATATTTTTGTATGAAGCAAAAGCAAAATTTTCCTGTTATCAAATATAATTTAAATAACAGAATTTTTAAAGAAAAATATTTTAGCTTCATACCCATAAAATATTTTATTGTTGCACTTTATATATTCCTTAAATTAATTGAAATTGCTAACAATTTGTTAACATTCTTGAATCGAAATATTCAACGTACAAACACAATTAACGAATTGTTAATGAGTTGAAATTTTACAATTAATATGTGTGTAAGTAGATCTGTGTATGTATTTGTTTTCTATAGTTTATAATGGTTCCGATTTTTAATAATTTTCCGTGGAAAATCCATCTGTGTATGTATTTGTTTTCTATAGTTTATAATGGTTCCGATTTTTAATAATTTTCCGTGGAAAATCCATCTGTGTATGTATTTGTTTTCTATAGTATATAATGGTTCCGATTTTTAATAATTTTCCGTGGTAAATCCATCTGTGTATGTATTTGTTTTCTATAGTTTATAATGGTTCCGATTTTTAATAATTTTCCGTGGAAAATCCATTTGTGTATGTGGTTGTTTTCTATAGTATATAATGGTTCCGATTTTTAATAATTTTCCGTGGAAAATCCATTTCTGTTAATAGTAAACGTAACATTTGAATATTTAATGCAGTCATATTTTCCTATTCGTCATAATACATACATTATGGTGATTCGAAACATGTGCGAAAAACTTTAACCACATATACGTGAGGATATTTAACGTTTAAATCAGCTAGTAATTTTTTCAAATTCGGCTTCCGGCGTATATTTGGGGCTTCAATGTTTTTTACATCACTTCAATAAAATGTAAATAACTTTTTCATTTCTTGCTCGATTGTGATCAACTTTGATATTTTGGAAAGCTTATGTACAATTGAATGTAAAAAGTAAAAAATTTTGAAATTAGGGCATATCTTGAAAACGAGATTCTAAACTAGTATTTTGTTTCCACGAAAAAGGCTTTACAATTTTTTTTGAAAATATTGTATATAAAGAATTATCTAACAAGCCTAATTTACAAATGTATACCTCAAATTGTTTACTTCTGGGTCATATTTCATCCACTTTTACACACAACTGTACATTTCTAAACTTGGACTATTAGCTTTCCAAAACGACAAGGTTTATCAAAATAGGACAAGAAACAAAAAAGTTATTTACATATTAGTGAATTGATGTAAAAAAAATTGAACACCCCCGCACGGCTACCGAATTAAAAAAAATACTAGATGAATTAGGGGTTAAATAACTTCAGTTATACATGGTTAAAGTTCTTCGCACATCTTTAGAATCACCATGTACAACCAACAGTTATTTGCTTTCCCAACGGTTTGTGTAGGACTGTAGAGGATTTTGTTGCAAAATTGTATATAGTTTTATCAATCAATACGCCTGATTAGAAAGTAAATTGTTTGCAAGACAGGTCTATATTTGTCAATTAATTGTTGTCACAAAATTATCAAAACTTTCGCTTATTCAAATATGTATACAGGAAAATGTTTATTTTTTTTGTATCTGTAAACCTTCTGGTTTATATTGTATAAACCTTTATATAAATATTTACATTACAAGTGGAGTACTATTTTAATTTTATTACTAATCGTGCTAATTAATTATTTCCAGAATCAGAATGTAGACATTCTTTTCTAATTTAATATAGCGTCTAGCCCTTTGACCCTATTTTTTACTTTTACCTGGATAGTTTACACATTCAACTCTTAATGTATTTGCATATTTGTTTTCTCTTCCCATACCTGTATGCTAGCTTTATTTATATGAAAGGACATGCTTCAATCGCAAGAAGGGCTAATAATGTTGCGGGCTCTATCCCCAAAGAAATTAGATTTTTATAAAACTTGTTTATCACGAAAAATTTACTATAGTTGCCATATAAATAAACGAATTTAAGGCAGCTTCATTCGGAGCTGGGTGCTAATCATGTTAAATAGTAGCAAATCTTTGTTGAAATTATATTTGAAGAAGTTACCAAACGACTGAATAAATAAATAAATAGTAGTATACATGTATTTACTTAAGTGAGTGCATCTGACTATTTTTAGTTTAATAAATATTCCATTATTTAAACAATGTGTATGCAGCTGTATGCATACATAGAGCTACTCATCAGAATGAAACTCATTTTGCAATAAACATTGAGAAGCTGTAGATCTTGCAAGGTTTGTTTATTGATTCTAATATACTAGAATACTAGTTACTACCAATATATGCCACCAATAGTACGCTTTAATAACCAATACGAGAAACGCTTTATTAAAAATTTACCTCAATCTTCATTACACATAACTGTAAACAAATACGAACTAAAGTTGTGTTCAAAAAGCTAGTCGGTAAAATTCGTAAACGCAACCTTATCTACATTTTCTATCCGATTGAGAAAGGGAAAGTAAATCGAGTCGGTCATGAATATTGTTGACAGCCAATCTTATGGACTGTCAACAGCACTCATGGTCTACTTGATTTGTTTTTTTTTAGATCCACGATATCGAAGACAAGCTACTACTACTACTACTACTACTATATAAATTAGTAATCAATAGATAGTTCAGACACTTGATTTTTGCAACATGTTACGTCTCCAATTTAGCAATAATAAAGCAATTTTATTAGTGCAGATAACGGATATTCAGGGCCACCTATTTATAGAAAACAATTAACTATTATGACTTATTACAAAAATTCACTGTCTATTTGTCTATATTTTTTGCTTAAAATATTGCCCCATACCTTTGATCTCTCTATAATCTTGTGTTAAGTATGGTGATTGGTGAAAAACACCATCAAATTTGTAACAACCTTATTATTTGGAGTTGTCGTAATAAAAATACAGAGAATAATAGAGATGTTTTTCTTTTCTAGTGGCCGCCAGAAAAGGCACCTCAAAATTTTCCAAACATGGGGAGCACAGCCCAACAATATTGCCTGCGATGGAACAACCACCGTTCCAATTTGCTCTCCGTATTCGACGAGCTCCTACAAAATGAGGCCTTCACTGATGTTACACTCGCCTGTGATGGAGTCAGTCCCATAAAGTGCCATAAAATCGTCCTCGCAGCATGCTCGCCTTATTTCCAAAACCTCTTCACCAACCTGGCTTGCAAGCATCCTGTGGTAGTCCTCAAGGATGTGAAGTACTCGGAAATCAAAGCAATTCTGGAGTATATGTACAGAGGAGAAGTAAACGTTGCTCAAGACCAACTGGCCGCATTGCTCAAAGTGGCGGAAGCCCTAAAAGTCAAAGGTTTGGTTGAGGAAAACAGGGGAAGCGCCGAGCATCATCATTCAAGTCTTCATTCGCGAGATGAAGAACTAATTTCTCAACATTCACCTCCTAATATAACTACTTCGACTTCAAACGTCCAATCAGCCCATAGCAGTAGCAGCAACAACTCGCCACCCCATTCGACCAGCGGCATGTCCTTCAACAAAAACCCCTACAACATGTACGGGAAATCGTCAACTGTGGATCGTAGCTCCCGAATGAATCTGCCCATGTGGGCTGTTCCTGGATTACCCTTACCCCATCACCCATCGCCCGTGCCTCCCCAAAATCAACCCCATGCTGCAGCCACGGCCGCCGCAGCTATGTTAAGCAGCTGTTACGAAGCAGCTAGTTCTGATATGTCCCCACTGAAAAGAAAGAAGCTTTCTAGTTTGTTGATGAATAGGGACACGCCAATTTTAAGGACGGTCCTAGGACAGGGCCAAGTCGAGTCCTCACAACCTGTTAGTTTAGTTTGCCACAGCGATAGTCATGAAACAATGCACTCAAATGGATCTGAACAGGATCGCACAGAAAAGGTAACATATAATTGTGATCAATTACCATTATTCTATTCTTCCTGTTTCTAACATTTTGCTTGTTATTTAGCATATGAAGAACGAACCTCTAGAAGATGCCCAGTCGCCTTATACAGATCTTACCATAATGGAAGATGAAGAAAAATCAAAACTGGCCATTCCTTCGTCTTCTCCTCAATCGTATTCGAATGATAGGCGAAGCGTTACGTCTGGTATCGCCACGTACGTCCCTTCCCAGAAACCCGAATGGAAACGCTATAAACAGTACAGCCGCGATGATATTATGTCGGCGATTAACGCAGTTCGAAATGGAACGAGTGCCTTGCAAGCTGCACGAGCATACGGCGTTCCATCCCGTACACTTTACGATAAAGTAAAAAAAATGGGAATTACCACAAGCCGACCTTTTAAACGGGGCACCAATGGAAGCAACGCTTGTTTTCCATATGGATTAAGCGGAACCAGTTCACCCTATGGCGGCCACTTAACAGAAAATGACGACTCGAGTATGAACAATCACTCTGCTCTGTTGGAAGCCAGCAGTTTTTTGCAGCATGCTCTTGATGGCCGAGGAACTGATGAGAGGGACGCTCTTGCAGCCATGGCCGCAGCCGCCGTCGCTCACGCTGCTGTTACCCACGCCTCGAGTCCCCCGAATCAAGGAGTTCCACGAACCCCCAGCCCCAGCATGATGAAATACATACATCATAACAGTATGACACCCTCCCCAGCGCCTGGAAGTGAACACCATCATAGCGAAACTAACGGTAGTTCAGAAAGAGAAAGAGATGATGACGAAGATCAAGTTGAAGATCTGTCTGTTGGAAGAAAACAAGAGTCGAGAGTAATAATGCCGCCTATGAATCAGGTGTCGACGATTATTAAAAAAGAGGAAATGTTAAAAGAGTCGCTCAGGGAAGAAAGTCGGAGAGAGGTAAGTATGGAAGAGATGGAATAGCGTTAATTAAGACTGCTGACATAGTTTTAAACCAGTGTTAAGTTTCTTCATATATATTTTATGTATTTGCCGGATTTCTGACTTGAGTTCAGTGCAATATGTATTGTCTGTGGTCACTCCACCCGTACTCACTTAGCATAGTGTAGGTTAGTTTTCTCAGAGTGCCTGTTTGTTCTTTCATATAGCACAGGGACCAGCTCACGTTTGCTACAAGTTCCTCGCAACGGAATGTAACTTATAAGACTGATAGGTTTATGTTTCACTATGTAATGAGACTGATAATAAATGTTGCGGAGCAAGCGTAGGTCTAGGTGTTGCATACATTAACCGGTGTTTGTTGGACTTTAGAATATCTTTGAAGAAAGATGTAAATAGTTCTTTGTTATTTTTGCTGGGGGGCATTAAGCCTGCTTTGTAGAGGTGCTGATTTTTTTACATCAATGTAATAATTTGAACATCTTTCTAAAACAAATTTAAATTAGACGAAATTCGAATTATAGAGTAGAAGTTTTTGCTTGGAAATTTGGTTTGACAATACAATACTTATAGAATTTTCTTTGCGTCAGAGGTTCTCTTGCTTGATACTATTTATTTTGTTAATAACTTACTAAAAGGGGGGAAATTTAGTGTGGTAAAAATTATAGAAAATATTTTATTTTTGAAAAATGTCTCTCAAATTATACCAGCACAACAAATACTTACTTTTTGAAGGTGAAAGTAGACCGGAACGGCGTTCCGGGAGAAGAAACGGAACTTGAAAAATGGAAGTCGTTACTGAAATGAAAAAGTACACTTAAATACGAGTATTTAAAGTAATTTTTTAATTGCATTGGTTTTATTTATTTTTTCGGTAATGGGCGTTTCCACTGTTTCAAATTCAAATTGAATGCATATTCATAAACGAAAGTTGCCTTCGTTTTTCATTTTTGTTCGTTGCTGTACTTACGCGAAAACTATTCTTTAAAGTATAAATTTAGAAACGATGTTTTAAAGCAGATTCAAAATTACATTTTTGGGGCTCTTGCGAGAAAAATTATATTACAAAATTATTAAGTTACAAATAGCGGGTCAATTAAGCAATAAGATTTTTGGTTTGAACTTCAAAATCTGAAATTGCATTCAACTAATTGATACTTATATAAAAATTGTTAGTTTTTTAAAAGTATTCATGTTTCTTGATGTAGCTTGCGACAAGAAACTATTCTTATTGCGGCCGTTTATACAGAAAAGGTTGTGATTTAAACGTATCATTACGGCAGGTAGAATGACTTACACACTCTGGAACAGTTAAAAAAAGCTTGTGAATAACAGAACCGCATAAACAGCTATTGAGAATAGTCGGGTTTAACGGTTTACATAATGGCTCAACATCGTTTAGTAATAATTGTGTACTTGCATATTTACTGGGAACGAAGCATTCGATTTAACATGGTAATAACGCAAAAGCAAAAATATCATGAGGGATTTGAGATTTGTGTTCTGGACGAAGGTACATGATGTAAACGCCAACTTCTCGGAATGGTTGCATATGCAGTTCCGACATAAGCTCTATTTTAACTGGTCTGGGACACGTACAACATGCTACCTGCAATAATGGTGTGTTTAAATGACCTTTCAAAATTTTGGTGTTAAACAATTTAGTTGCTTAAATAAAACATGTATTTCATGTGCGGAAAAATTAATGGGAATGCCCATAAGTGTTCTTTTTTGTTTTGGTACGTATTTTTATATTTCCGCCTTCGATAGGACAAATAATGATCTGCAATAGCTTGTCATTTCTCTGAAATTATCCGCCTCTTTGTAAGTTTCACGATAAGAAAACGTTTCTATTTTCGCCTCTGGTTAGTTATGATAAAAATCGCGAGAGAACCCGCTTTTCTAAGTACATTATGTATGGTTTAAATTTGTATCTCGAAAATTAAACAAGTATTCGGCCCTCTATAATCTCTTTAATCGTAAAATTTAATTTCAATATTGTGATTATTTTTTGTTTAACAGATTCTTTAGTTGGTTTGGGGTTGTCTAAGCATGTATCTCATTCAGATAGGTATGTATAGTATAGGATAGCAGTATAGGTTCGAAGGTAGCGGCAACATTTCGCATATTATAGTATTGTTAATACATTTTAAAAAATTATATATATAGTGTAATGGAGAGTCTTGTGTTGCACCTTTGCGACGTTTTTAGCACCTCAAAGGTATGTTTGACAGTGGTAGTTGCACGATGCCATAGATTGGTCGCTTGACCTGTCCGTTTCGTTCCATAGCTGTGATTTTCTAGACTGATTAATACACATAAATACTTACCCGTTTTTCACATATCCATGCTTAACACAATGAATAGACTGATACGGTCTAGTCACTGTAAAACTGGTCATAGCAGCTCATAACATAGTGCAGGAAAATAGTGCAATGCCTATTGTACATCACCTACGATCATAACTATTAATTATTACATTTGAAGACTGATAATAATTATTGTTTATTGTTAAGTTTGTTGTTTCTACATAAATACACTGACGATATCACTGGTGGACCAATTTTACCAAACATTATTAAGCATCAAAGAGTGCCTTTTTGAAAAGTAAATTTTGAATTACATTCCATTAGTAGTATCGTTTACAAGTTACAAGCCACAGTTTTGCCACAGATTTTTATTTTGTTTGCAAATCACGTTTGTACACTGTGTTCACCATTACCAAAATATACTAGAACTGTTATAAATGTTTACGATATAGTAAACCTGGATAGGTACAGAATTGGTTTGATTATTGCTAGCCAAAGTTGTCAGTATGTATCTATATTTATACATATGTTAAGTCGTTCTCGCAATATTTTCAATTTCAGTACTATACATAAATAATAAGAAGCCATTTTTATTTAAGACTGAAATAATTTGTTATCCAAAGTATTTAAGGCCATATTTTAAGATTGATAAGATTACTTATATTGTACTACTCGAACGCATCCTATTACATAAACAGATCTCTTTACATAACTTATCAAAGCCATTTGCTTTACTTAAAACTACCTCAAATATACGATTTATTTACATTTATAATTGTACATAACAGATTTTATACTATATTAACGTTTTATAACGCAAAATGTATGAAACCAACACATCTGAAGGTTTTGTGCGGTTCTTATTTTCTTACAGGGAAAATTCAACTGTTGAAATATTTCTTTCTATAGCTATAAAATATTCTTTTATGTAATGTTAGTAATAATGGTAATAGTTGTATATCGCACTGCACGTATGTATTGCATTATTGAATAAATATTAAATATATATTGTATAATTTGTCATAACAGTATTTATTTTGTTTTACCTTCTACACAGTTTAAGACTTACGTTCGATAATCCACAATTTTTATTTATCGCCTTATTCGTTCAAATTCGAGTTAATATTTTTCAGAAATTTGATTTCGAACAGAAACTAATTGGCCAGTGTTATGATGGGGCAAGTGAAATGTTGGGATATTTAAATGGTCTTCAACAAAATGTAAAAGACAGGGTTCCACAAGCTATTTTCGTGTACTGCTTAGCACACCGTTTAAATCTTGTCTTACAACAAAGTCTTAAAAAAATATCACAGTGTCGAATTTTCTTTGCAAGCCATAGTGGAATTCCTTCTTTATTCTTCATTCTGCAAAACGAACCTACACACTTATTTCAACAATCACAAAACGTATACCAACTATTACAGAAACGCGATGGTCGTGCAACTCTAAATTAGTAATTGTTGAAGACTGGAATAAATTAAAAGAAGTATTTGAATTTTTAATAACCTCTGAATCATCAGACAAAAAATCAATTCAGTTTGCAAGAGGGTTTTTAAACGATTTCAACAAATTTGAATTCACATTTTTAGCTGTAGTATTTAATGATATTTGCTCTCTTACTGTCATATTATTTGATGTCCTCCAAAAGAAATCACTGAATATTAATTTTTGCGTTACAAAAATAAATAAAAATATTGTACTATTAAAGAGGAAAAGGAATTACGATTGTTTTGATACACTCTTCGAAAAGACTAAGGAAATAGAAATAACACAAATTGATATTCCTAAGCGCCCTAAACGGGAATACACTAGCCTTACAAATAATGACATTAAAAGAAAATACAAAATTTTGTTTTATGAAGTACTGCATCAAATTGTAATAGAAATGGAGTAGTAAGTAAGGTTTCAAGACTGCGATAAGTTACAATTCATGTCTTTGGCTCATACTACGAAATTCGAACAATATGATTCGTGTTTTCCGTTTAAAGCATTTGAAAGTTTAGGTCAATTTTATGGCAAAATATTTACAAAAAACTCAGCGTCTTAAAAACGAATTAAATCTTCTTTAAGACGATGAAAGTTACCGCAATCTACAAACCCAAGAATTACTAGAAAATCTCAATTGTTATTGAGTTCACTTGTGTCTTGACCATCACTATGGCGTATGCTATAAACGAGTACGTAGATATGATTTGGATTCTTGCGGAATATGAGGAAAACTGCAATGAGGCTGCTAGGGTTTACGCTCAGCGTTTTCCTAATAGAAGACATCCAAGCCACGTAGTAATTCGAGCTGCAAATCACAGATTCCGAGAAACTGGAAATATCCTTCCTGTTCAAAATTGGGATAGAGGTCGACCAAGAACTGTTAGAGATAATAACTTAGAAGATGAGGTTCTTGATCTGGTAACTAAAGAGCCAAGTTCCACTGTTCACAAGATCATAAGGATGACGGCCTTTATCCCTACCATAAAGTCAGGGTGCAACATTTATTAGAGGAAGATTATGAAAAATGCATTATCGTCTGCAACAGGTTGTTACAACAACTTAGAAGAAACCCAAGATTTGTAAATAATATTTTATGGACAGATGCTTCACTTTTACATGAAATGGCATTTTTAACTTCCACTATCAACATATTTAGGCCCATGAAAATCTCCAAGCCATGCATTAAGGGAATTATCAAGTTAGGTTTTCGGTCAATGTGTGGGCAGGAATTGTAGATAACAAATTGGTAGGTTCGTTTGTACTACCTCAGCGATTGAATGCTAACAATTACTTGAAATTTCTAAACGACGAACTCCCAACATTGTTAAAAGATATCCCTTTATTGGTTCGCCGCGATATGTGGATGCAGTTAGAGGGGGCAACATCCCATTACGCTGTCTTAGGGAATTTTATCCAAGAAAATGGATCGGCCGCAGAAGTTCAGTGGTCTGGCCTCCAAGAAGCCCAGATTTATCACCATCATTCTTCTTGTGGGGCCATCTGAAAAACATGGTGTATGTGACGCCAATTGAAAATGAAGATGAGCTAGTAGGTACTTCGTATTAGTGAAGCAGCAGCAACCGTTAATGAAGCAATGCTCGAGCGTGTCCAACAGGCTATCGTTACAAGGGCAGTCAAATGCAGTGACGTTGGTGGCAGAAATTTGAACATGTTCTGTGAAATAAGTTATTTTTTTACAAAGCACTGTATCCTAATTTTTACTTTAAACATTTCAACTGTTGGCCTTGCTTGCTTGCTTGCTTTGAAAGAGCGAGATCTAGGACGCGGTTTTCCAAGCATCTCTATGCACTTAGGCCACATTTGGCCCATTGTACACCCTAACTAAGAATTTTGCCTATCTGGGGTAATTCCAACTCCAGTAGAGATTTTTAACGTGTCACACATCGCAGTGGCACGGGACCTACGGCTTTACTTCTTATCCGAC
>JABXWE010038999.1:0-13293 GCA_014611495.1 Limonius californicus
GAAAATGCCAATACAGAAGATGGTGGGGTTATTTCATCTCCATTTGTAGAATCTGTTAGTGATGGTTTAACTTAAATTCAGGGTTTTGATGACCCAACACATTTTGAAGCTACAGAAAGTGAAAATACTCGGTGATGCTACTGAGCCATCTTGCAGCTACAACGATTCTTCAGGGCCTTTAATTGAAATGTTAGAACCTTCTCTTCTTCTACCTTCTGAACAGTCTTGCAGCCGTACTACTTCTTCAGAGCTTTTAATTGAGATTATACCGCCTTCTTCATTGCTACTTTCAGAACCATCTTGCAGCCGTAGCAATTCTTCAGAGACGTTGGTTGGAATAAAAGAGTCTGCTCCATTATCTTCCTTTCTTATGTGCACCATCTGCAATAGCACCTAAACAATTTAAAGAAATGATGGAATCCAAACAAGCAATTAAGCTGAAAAATGAACAAGAAAAGGAAGAGAGAAAGAGAAAACGAAAAGAAAATAAAGAAGACAAATCAGAACATAGCGCAATAATAAACACAAAAAATAAGAAAGAAGGAGATAGAAAAAATGTTTGTGGCGTTTGCTCTAAAATAATTAAAGCAAATGATATTGAGTGTAGCCAGTGTAACAAATACTTTCATAAATCTTGCATACCTTCGTCATACAAAGAATACATACCTGTGGAAGATGACTACGATATGTATTTATGTCACATTTGTTACTTGGAGGAATTTGAAGAGGCAGTGTTGTCCCCAGAAGAAGAAGATGTGGATGAATTGTTACAATTGTACCAAGACGAAAAGAAGAAACAGGGTTTTTTTAATATATAGTCCCGACGAAATGCCTACGTATCAGTCGTTTTTATATAGCTGTACATTATCTGAGAAGTTAAATAAAGACAGTTGTACTAAAATTACAAAACAGGATCAAATAATAATATTTTATACAATGTCCAATTGCTGTATTTAGCATGTCCAATAAATGTCAAAAGTGTCCAATAACTGTATATTTATGTATATTATTGTTTAAATGTATATAACAAATACTAGTGTTGTAATCCTGTCTCATTTGTCTGCTAATCAGAAACACAATATAATAAGGGTTACATTACTGTATTTACATTTTTTTAAAATTAAAATATGAAATTTTCAGGAGCGTGGTACTGTCGCAAAGTGCTAAAGTGTCCAATTACTATATGAGTTACCCTATTAGGGTTGTACTAATATCTTATAATTTATAAATTAGGAAAATATATATGTAGCTTCACCTACTGAAAGTATTGTGTGGTTGCTAGTCCTTACGGCACAATGAAACAAGCATTAAATTGGATTTATCTCTACATCTCAAGCGTCTTGCTAGTTATGTTCAAAGAAGCAGTAAATCATGAGAAGAAAGTCCAACTCTTGAACAGAATGAAGTTGGTGATGATGACGTTATCCACTAACAATATTCCAAACAATACATCTTCAAATAGATGCCTAAGTAGTATTCTCTAACTTTCTTCAATTCCTCTTTTTCCAATCCTACCCAAAGATCTTACACCCATAAATATTTCATCTACTCTATTGCATGGAAAAGTAATCAATAGGTAGCAGATGAGGGCAAACAAAAGTAGCATCTAAGTTTAGCTTACGAGAAACAACCCTATTAGGTAGCAATTTATCTGACATACAGAACCACATGAGAAAATACCAATAACAGTTTAATTTATTAAACATTAAACGTGAAACAACAATGGCTACTTAGAAATATCAATATTTTCCATATAGTCATATAAGTCAAACTGTTGAGAATTCATTATAATTATGTGAATGTGCTATTAAAAATATCCTCTCGATGTGTCTTCTTCTGTTTTTATGTGCATTGTTGCATTTTGGTACAAATTTCTTATCAGTGTTGTGTACCTTGAATCAATCTTAGCATTATTAAGTACTCTGAACACGACTCATAATTCGAGCGTGTCGAAAGCTTTCTGGAAATCCAAGAATCCTAGGTGCAACTATATATTATATTCTTGGCATTTTTCTATCAAATTCGGAAGGTTTGTATGTAGTCGACTGTGTTAAATCCCTTTCGGGAACCTGCCTGCTGTACCGGTTGATAGAAATCCAATTTGTTTGTTATTATTCTCGTTAAAAGTTAATATAAGTGGGATAGAAGACTTATGGACCTGTAGTTTTTTATGTCCGCTTTGTCTTCCTTTTTTCATTTAGTTGGTATTTGTCCTGATTCTAAGCATTGATTTAGAAGGTCTTGAATAACTTTCCGAGATAACGCGATCTTCTCCTGGTGCTCTGCCATTTTTCATTTGCGTTAATGCAATTTCTATCTCCCTTGCTGTAATTTCTTCAGGGTTTACGTCCTTAATAATTTTTTCTTCTTCATTTTCATATAGATTTATCTTTTCTGAAGTGTACAAAACTTTGTAAAATTGTTCAATTTCATAGATTATCTGTTGATTGTCGTTTATTAGGATGTTGTTTTTGTGTTTTTATTTGATAGATCCGTTGTTGTTGATTTGAACCCATTTTCTTCCTTAGCACTCTCACGTTTTTATTTTCTTCGATTGTGTCATTGATGAGTTTTGTGTTACACATTCTAATATCTTTACGAATCTTCTTTTTGATAATCTTGTTAATCTCAGTGTGTTCTTTCATGCCTCTTTCTAAGCTTCTTCTTTGTTCCATAAGCTTCTGTCTTTCTTTGCTTATTATCTTAACATTTTTGCTTCTGTTTTTCATAACTATTTTTTACTGCTACTTGTATGTCTTTATTTATTTTGTCCGCCATGTCATCTAATGTTAAGTCAGCTAGTTGGTTTGTTGGAGTTACTATTTTGTTTAATTTTTTTTGATGTTCTACTTGGTTTTCTTTTAATTGCTTTAGGTTTGGATGAGAGGTGTTTTCAATTAATTTCCGTCTTTCCATTTTAGTGTTAATTTGGAATTTGGCTCTAACTAACCTGTGATCACTTCCGGTATGGAATTTGTTTAAGACCGACACGTCTGTTACAATGTTCTTATTATGTGACATTATAGTCGATTTCGTTTTTGGTCCCTCCATCCGGATTCCTTCATGTCCACTTCCATTTGGGGTGTTTTTGGAAAAGGTGTTCATGCAGTATAGTTTTTCAGCATCTAGGTAGTTTAGAAGCCTTTCACCTCGTGGGTTTCTCTGACCAATACCAATTGGACCAATACTTTCAGAGCCTTCGACATATTTTCCTATTTTTGCATTTAGGCCCCCAATAATTAGATAAAAGTCAGCTGTTTCAGATCTTGCTGTTGAAATGTCATCATAAAACTGCTCATCATCTGCAGTACTAGTTGGAGCATATGTGTGGATAATCTGCATTTTATATCTTCTTGAGTCTTGTAGAACTATGTAGATAACACGATCTGAGACTGCCTGTACTTTGGGTTGCCAGATGTTTTAGTCTTTTGTTAATCAATATGGTGACTCCGCCGATCTGTGAATCTTCGCACGAATTTCTTTGGAAGAGAAGGTCGCCTGAGCCTAGGCTGTTGTATTTTTCGTATGGTTTGTTACTATAACGTACCTTAATTTAACTGTCAAATAACTGTAGTAAATATTATACATGTTGAATTACGTTAAGACACTTGTCTCGAGTTCCAACGCTAAATGTGAAGAATAATTTTATTAAATCTACTACAAGTTAATCAAGTATAGTCCGTACAATATTTAATATCATAGGAAATACAGGTGTTGAAAAAGTTATTTTTATGAATGCCTCAAACGTAATATTAGGCCAGAAAAAGAATTAATATCTTTTTAAGAGCCCTTAAGGACTATAAGACGGTGAACTGCGCGTAGGCTTGGATATAAAGTACCCCGAATTGTCTAATCAAAGGGCAATGACATTTGAACGCAAAATTGGATTCAATAATCTAATAAAGACTGGATTGTTATACTTCCCTTTGAAAGTACACTAATAATGATTAAGGCTGCTACTGAAGTGAGCTCTTATTAAAATCATGATGCTTTATATACCTACTCACAAATTGTGCATGAAAATGCTGAATCTAATATACAATATTAAAGATGATCAAGCTATAATATAACTTCCTTAAATTTTCCAATAATTTTAAATAGATTTTTTTCGGTTTCAGTACAAAATTAGAAGAGTTCATCCATTCCACTTTATATTAAGAGCGGTGCTTTATATAACCTGTATCTGAAAAAATTACTCCGACGACTTAGTTATCCGTACTCATTATCTACAAGTTGATTAAACTTCGAGTCTTTTTATTCTAGACAGAATCGGCTTTAAACAGCGATTCCCTGGATATAAAAACTTCTTCCAGTTGTCTTTACTTCAGAGATTAAATTAATTTCGCTTCCTTTAATTAATTTATTCTCTGCTGATTGAAGCCCGATATTAATTTTCCAAATCTTTCGTTTACTTTTACCCTGATATTCGAGATTAACAACCCCCAGACTCTTTTTGTCGAGGGTACGGCAGAGTGGAGTGCAGAATTTTCTTTTATAATTTTCTTGGAGTGAAAACCAATCAATGGAAACCAAAATAAAACAAATCTTCCAGATTATTAATAACTGGCTTGAGGAGGAACTATTCGACTTTTGCGGTGGAAGTTCCTACAAAAATAAAACATTTATACAAAGCATTTATCTGTTGGTAACCGCAGATGAATATTGCATAGCAAAACTTAATTCTATTTTTAGTAAACTGAAAGTCTAGAACAAAAACCGAATTAATGAAAGACAACCCGGGTAATTTTGTTAGCATTGGTTCGGGGCTGATTATGCTCTCCCGAATCATCAGCAAATGGTAAGCAAATGTTCTGATGAGAATAAATGGCTGACCAAGCGCTACCCATGTCGGTTCAGGCAAATTAAATTAATTTACGATCGCTGATGCCAACTCCCATCGCACGTCATTACCTATTTATCCCGCACTGATTTAATTTTGAGTTGGAACTGCGTTATCCTTAATTAAGGCGGCCATTTGTGTTAACGCTACATGAACCCGTAATTTTGCGCAATTACAAACTACAGCGAGCGGTAAACAATTTATTACAGAAACTAACAACTCAATCATATCAAACTCAAAAAGAGTATTGTAGCGGAAACATACTTGATCTCTGTTGTTTAATTTCTTAAATACAGATGCTGTTAAAATCGTAAGTACCCAATAAACACATAAAAGATCAATATCGTATATGTAAAAACGATGCTAAAATGAAGGAGTTCATTCTAAATGTTGCTGCAGAATTCCTGTTTATTTAAATAGTCGAATATTTCTAATTATTCATGTTTGTTGTAGCTTACTATTTTTTGTTAAAAGTTAAACAAATAATACATTGGCCAGAGCACAATTGTATCAAGTAAAACAAACAATAGTGTTTTTATTTTCAAGAATGCACTTGAATGCTTGATTATTAACATGTCAATCCACTATTTATCTTTATGTTGTTAATATATGAGGATGTGTAAAAAATTAAAAGAACACACGTAGGTATTTTAAATCACTGAAGGCTTTAATATTATTGAAGAGCAAAACAAATTTTTATTATAATTACGCTAGAGTTTTCAACACTTATAGTACAAATATTAAATATGTCTATATTCATAACATAATTTCTTGCTTTAGAAAACAATTATACGTAGTTTACAAAATTGATTTCAGTTATTTCAAAATCACCCTGTACACGGAAGCTAAATATTGATCGCATAATTTTCAAACACTAGTGGTATATACAGGTTGTACAGCGTAGTATACGGACAAACGTATACTTTTTGACCTTAGACACCTCATATAAGACTAAAACTAGAATTATAGAGTGGGCAACAAAATGCAACATACCAAATAAAAGCGAAACAAATGACTTTTTGTGAACGTTCTGCCACACGTCGAATTTCTTTTTTTAAATTGCACCTCTGTTTGTCAAAATCATTTTCCCACATTCATTTGTTCTTAAGTGATAGTGTCAAAGATTTTTTTAAATGGAAATTCCTAATTTTTTCCGTGATTTGGATAGAACCTTCAGTTGCCTAAATGATATACACATTTTGACAACTCGTACACAAAAATTTGCCAGAAATAAAGCATTGAATGTTTAGAAACACTTTTATTAGAATGCAAGAAAGAAACTGAAACACTAATTAATAATAAAAAAAATATCATATTAACGGCAAAATATCGGTCCTCGTCTACCGATCTACCTTGCAGGAAAACAATGATTCATCAAGTCGCCGGCAGGACGCGTGTAAGGTGGCGGTGCACCATCTTGTTGATACCAAAGGGTTTGGCAAAATAAACCAAAGATTTTAAAATTGGCAAAATAAATGTTCAAATATCAACCCATTCACTTCTTGAGAGTAAAGCAAGTCTATGCCCAAATTCCCTTAAGACATTATGGATGACATCTTCAGCAATTTTCTTGAACTGCATGTCTAATACGATTTTTCAAATTCTCGACGCTTTGTGGTCTGATAGAATAAACTTCTGACTTTAAATAACCTCATAAAAATAATCGATGGGAGTAAGGTTAGGAGATCTAGCCGGCCACTCTATCGGGCCTCATCTACCAATCCACCTTGCAGGAGAACATGATTCATCAAATCGCGGACAGGACGCGCATAATGAGGCAGTGCGCAATCTTGTTGATACCAAAGGGCATTGTTTGGCACATCTGGATCATCTTGGTTTGGCAAAATAAACCAAAGATTTTAAAATAGGAAAACAACTTCAGGTCTCAAAATAAATGTTCAAAATTCAAACTATTCACTTCTTGAAAGTAAAGCAATTCTATCATCAAATTTCTTTAAGACATTATGGATGACATTTTCTTGAATTGAGTGTCTATTACGATACTTCAAATGTTCGACGTTTTGTGGTCTGGTAGAATAAACTCTTGACTTTAAATAGCCTCATAAAAATAATCGAAGAGCGTTAGGTCAAGAGGCCTAGCCGGCCACTCTATCGGTCCTCATCTACCGATCTACCTTGCAGGAGAACATGATTCATCAAATCGCGGACAGGACGCGCATAATTAGGCAGTGCGCAATCTCGTTGATACCTAAGGGCATTATTTGGCACAACTGGATGATCTTGGTTTCGCAAAATAAACCAAAGATTTTAAAATAGGAAAACAACTTCAGGTATGAAAATAAATCTTCAAAATTGCACCCATTCACTTCTTGAGAGTAAAGCAAGTCTATCCACAAATTCCCTTAAGACATTATGAACAACATCTTCAGCAATTTTCTTGAAATGCATGTTTAAATCGATTTTTCAAATGTTCGACGTTTGAGGCCTGGTAGAATAAACTTCTGATTTTAACTAACCCCATAAAAATAATCGAGGGGTGTAAGGGCAGGAGATCTAGTCGACCACTCTATCGGGCCTCATCTACCGATCCACCTTGCAGGAGAACAAGATTCATCAAATCGCGGACAGGACGCGCATAATGAGGCAGTGTGCAATTTTGTTGATAGAACAGGGCTTTGTTTGGCACATCTGCATCATCTTGGTTTGGGTACAGTATTGCATGTTCTGGAATAAGAAGACAAAAGAAAACAAAACATATTATTCTGGTGTCTACTATTTCAGCCCAAACTTTTATTTTTGTAGATGGTGGGTGTGCGCCTCAACCATCCAAAGAGGATTTTCCCTACTCTAGTCCCTACAATTCGGACGGTGAACTGTTCCATTCAAGAAAAGAGTTGATTCATCAGTAAAAAGAATGTAGTGATAGAAACGTTCATCAGCTTGAACACGGTGCATTTCTATTTCGTAAAATTGCAGACGTTGGGCAGGAGCATTCTCTTGAGATGATGACCAAGCCGAATTTTAAACGGATGATACTGTTCTTTTCTAAGTAACCTGAGTAGTGAATTCTGACCGACATCATTTTCTGCTGCGGCCCGTCGGAAAGCACAATTAGGATTTTCTTCGATTTGTAGAATAATGTCGATTTTTTTTGTCATCATTCTTCATTTCTGGACGACCAATTTTTGAAATATCTGCTTTATTTCCCGTCTCCATAAATTTTCTTTGAATTTTAGTAATCTCTGATAGTGTGATAGGTAGATCTGGATACACCTTGTAGCCGCATTTGTTTCGTAAAATGGCGTTGCTTATCTTATTTCCTTGCTACTGATACAATTTGTTAACAATGTTGTTCTAAACATTCAATGATTTATTTCTCGCAAATGTTCTTATGCAGGATGTCAACATGTGTATACAGACATTTAGGCAATTGAAGGATCTACGCAAATCACGGGCTGCCATTTAAAAAATTCTTATGACTTCATCACATAAAACCAAATGAATGTCGGAAAATGATTTTGAGATACAAATAGGCATTCTTAAAAAACAAAATCGGGATTTTACAAAAAATCATATGTTTGGGTTTTATTTGGTATGTTCTATACTTCTGGCGCGCACTGTATATTGCATATCAAAATAAATTGTTGCTTAGTCGCATTATTTAAATCGAATTTGAAACTACTTAAATCATTGTTAAATTAGTTCCGATTCTGAAAGAAGAAAGTGTTAGTTAAACTCTTAACTAACTAAACATGTGCTTATAGAACTTTTAGGTTGCGTGGAAATTCAATTGAATCTTCCAGACAATTTGTATAACTACCGACATTACGATAACGCTAATTTCATAGAGTTAACAGTTTAATTATCGTGAGGTCCGGTATTTTGGAGCATTTTCCATGATCCTACTGCTGGACCCAAGTAATTAGGCTTGAATTATTCAGGTCGGGGGTCCCGAGAGTTTGTACATTGTTGGAAGGCTGACTTTATTATAACAGCACCGCTAATCCACTTAATGGATCGAGATAACTTTTGATACGCTTAGTTAATGGAAATCTGTTTAAATTCGTCTGGTTTCCTACAGACGCAATGACCGAGAACGATCAGAATTTTTTGCTTCGGGGAATTCGAGACGAAATATATCTGAAAGTTTCAGTTCTTCAATCAATATCACTAGTGGACTGGACGATGAATCATTGTGTTTGGTTAGGTCTCAATAGAAATATACAAATCCGACGCGTCCGTATAGGGCTTACGTTAAATTGAATATAAGAATTCAAATCTCCATGCATGGGTGTGACGCGAATGTCCCGATACTTCTGCATAGAGCTCTAAACCTCTTCAAAGCTGGCGATATTTTTAGACCGTTTGCTTTTATTTAGCTAGTCAATATTGACACAGTCCGGTTTCAAAATACGCTGTCCGGCGGTATCTAGTAGACTTGTGGACATTTCAGCGGTCTTAATAACGTTTGAAGTTTGTTCAACATTTTAATCCAAATTGCAGCAGCAACGCTGTGGATTGTATTTGCATTGATACTGCACTCTCATTGTGTGGGTTCTGCTATAATCTGCAAGCTTTGGTTCAAGCGCATGGTTGGGACAATATAAGGATGTGACAACGCATACAACATGATCTTATTAAAGGTTGATTAGTTATTCCATCCACAATCTTACTTCAAAGCGAACTCGGGGTAATCCCATTTAGGGTTTATCAATATTTGGTAACATTTTCTTTGATCAAACAAATGTTTCCTCATTGTAATTAATATTTCCTTTTAAATAACTGTTATAGTAAGCACAAAATTCAAAAAAGATTGTTCTACTAAAATATTCCCCTAGCTCTGAACTACTACCCACATGAAATTGGAAAAAATGTTGCTGCTAGTGAAGTGTTTATAAATAAATCAATAATCACAAAAACCGATAACTACGTCTTTAAATGTTTTTCAAGAATGATAAATCCCAACTGATGAAATATTGTCTTTATCCCTCTTTTGCTACGACACAGTTATCTGGGACTAGCAAGGAGTCCTTCTAATCTAATGCATTTTATGGACCTCCGATGTGCTCAGATACATGAGTGTTGACTGTTATGATATCTAATTGATAGATTCAAGATCTAGGTGTTCTTGCATCCACATTCACTTCACTCAGCTGATCGTTTCCAGAGAACAAATCCAATGTTCGAATTCCAGTGAACTAGGTTTTCCACATCACAGTATATACAAACCCAATGAAATATATAATAATAAATAAAGTTAAAGCATCTTAAGAAGCGATTGAGTTCATAGAGGCAAATAGATTTTATGCTATAATAACCAATACGAAGAAGCAAAAGCAAACAAATAAGAATGAACACACTTCATATTGGAAATTAAAAACAGATCGATGAAAAAAGTATATATCAGACGAATGCAAAGATGAATAGAAATCATATAATAACAATAACATAATATGGTATACATAATAATACAATATAATTGTATTAAAAAATTGAATATGAAAACAGAAAATCAGCTACCCAATGAGCGGTCGTTCAAGCAAAAATGTAGAGATAGAATACAAGGACAACAATGTAAATATTAGAAGAATAGTATTACCAAGACAAGTTGTACAAAGATGAATTGGAAAATACTGAAGAAGAATTACAGATACGGAAATTAACCTACCAAACCATTGAAAATAGGCTATTTGTAACAAGAAGCCAATGCACATAACACTAAAATCTGCGAATCTCAGAAATATGATAAATACAAAAAAAAGGCTAACTAATTGGAAGAAAGGAAGAATAAATTAAACAGAAAAAGTGATGACGAGAAATGCTGAATTTAAGTCGCATTGCAGTACTTGACTAACTAAATTGCAAATTTACACGGAAGGAACAATTGAAAAATACCAACAACGGTGTTTAATTAGAAATAAGATAACCAATCAAAAAGAATGGACCATAATTGGTAAAAAAGAGCTAATTTATTTATTATTAAAAGCAATACAGCTTGGTATAATACTTATCCCAAGCCAAGGAGGTAAAGTAACAATTTTCATTTTTTCAAGATAGTGAAAGATGTGGAAGTGTTCGATGTATTAAAACACAATAATTAAAATACGGTGAGTATATTTTGAGACGCAAAGAAGCGACTGAGGTGACATAAGAGAGTCAGGCTTTGGATGTAGTAGTTCAAACGCTTCCCGGTTCGGGTCACTCCAGGCATCAGAACACTTCCCTTGTTGGCAGGTACTGGGTTCCGATATTAATTTGCCATTGGAGATTAAATTACTGGCACTTGAGGAGCAACAAGACTCCACAAGCATACACTAGGCAGGTTAAGTACGGTTATGCACCAACACGGTAATCTGCAGAGTCGTGCAGTGCACAAACTAGCTTAGCCTTGCCTCACACCAAGGCGATGGGCTACAAGGCCTGTGAAAGCTCCATAATAATAAAAGTCGGCAGTATACTAAATATTACATAACAACGACCCATATCCTTTTCGAAAAACTAAAGTACAACACTTATTACTAATTTATTACTAATAAATTAAAATGCAGGAGGTATTTACTGTGAATGGCTATTAACTCAACACCAGGAAAAACCGAATTGTATTGGCAATATTTTATGGACAGATTAGGCAACATTTACACAGGACGAGGTTTGCAATATTTGTAATAATCGTGTGTGGACAGATGAGAACCCTCACGCTACTCGTGTTCCAAGTCATCAAGATCGATACAGTGTTAATGTTTTGGCAGGTATGGTAAATAATTATTTAATTGGATCTTTTATTTTGCTAAATCGTCTTAATGCTGGAAATTGCCTACATTTTCTTTGAAGATTCTCAAATATTATTTGAAAATATTCCACTGATAATTAGACAAAATATGTGGTATCAATAATATGGTGCTTCAGCCCATTATGAAATCATGGTTCGTGATCGGCTTAAAATCATTTTCTAGAATGATGGATTGGTCGTGGAGGTGCTATGGCTTGATCGCCAAGGTCACCTGATCTAACGTTCTTCGATTTTTGTTTATGTTATCTGAAGGATAAAACACATACTCCAACGAGTGCAGAGTTCAATTGCAGTGAGATGTGTAGAACGACATAATGTTGGTGGTGGTAATTTTAAACAGCACTTCAAATATTGAGTAAGAAGCTGGATGTGTCGGAAATTGGGTTGTATTAAAAGGAATTCAGGACTAGGGTGACTCAGTGGTAAGAGAGTCAGGCTTTGGATGTAATAGTCCAAACGCTTCCCTGTTCGAATCACTCAAGGGGTCAGAAAACGTTTCTAATTCCCTAATTGGTCGGTACTGGGTCCCGGTCTCCATTTGTCATTGGGGATCAATTTAATGGCACTCCTCGTGCTACGGTCGCTCTAGAGGAGTAACAAGACTCTACGCGCATAACTAAGTACGGTTACACAACAACACGGTAACCTGCATAGTCGGACGCTGTTGTGCATAGCACAAACTAGCTTGATCTCACACCAAAACAATGGGTCTACAAGACATTTAAAAGCCCGAATAATAAAAAAGAAGCAAGAAGTACCAATCGTAGGAGTAGAGAATATCTAAGTTGTTTTATAGAAGGCAACTAATTGATGTACAGTAGGAGGTCTATTATCCGGAATAATAGGGTAAAGCCTATTTCCCGCTGATATGGAGTTCATACTGGTTGTTCTTCTATTCCATATGAATGTGGAACATTGCATGATGGTTCGTCAGTTCTTCTATTGCATCAGTAATTTCTTTCCCTTCGTTGTATCCTTGACTTGTCTTCAGTATCAATCATTATTCATTTACGTGTGGTCTTCATCATCATTCAGTATTCATTGATCTATATCTTGTAAAGCAGTATCTTCACATACTTTCATTTATAATATGTGCGTGTTAGTTTTTTGCTTCGTCCTTATACTTGGTCTTCTTCGAGATGTATTTGTACATAGGCATTTATTTTTGACAGCATTTTTTAAATTTGAAACTATAATTATCCGAATAGAACAATAAATTATCATTCAAGTATTTTGCGCATAAAGCAGTTTTTGATTAATCCCACTCAGTATAAGGCACCTTCTTCTGTAATTTGGGAAGATATTGATAAATACAGACGGAACTTCTAATATAAACAGAACTACGTAATGCTATAGCCAATAAAAGTAATAAAATCCAAGAAATAAAATATCTCGATTAAAAGATAAGAACGATATAACAATAATCCGATTGTATTATTCTGATATTTTAAAGAGATATTTTGTCCTTCCGATTATTAATCGGCCAATTCAAAATGTTATCAAGGAAATCGTAAAAATAAGCGATTGGATATTCTACTCCTAGGTGTATTACCTTAGGGACCGCGGTGGTCGAGTGCGAGAACGCATTGACCACTCGAGGTCACACTGAATTGCGCTTGTTCCGGCGTGGTTTCGAATCCCCGCTGGGGCGAC
The DNA here is from genome assembly GCA_014611495.1 of Limonius californicus. Lineage (NCBI taxonomy): Eukaryota > Metazoa > Arthropoda > Insecta > Coleoptera > Elateridae > Limonius > Limonius californicus. Next base: position 13,245 of record JABXWE010038999.1, read on the forward strand.
CGCAATTCAGTTAGTTAAGTTTAGGGTGCATGCTGCATGAATGGTTAGT
>JABXWE010039000.1:0-18019 GCA_014611495.1 Limonius californicus
AACTAATTTTCGTAATATGTAAGTAGTTGAAAAAATCGAAAAGGTGGTTGCGTGAATGGTAGTCAAAATATTACGTTTTATGCTTTACAAAACATTTAGGAACACATCTGTAACGAAATATTTAACTACGAGTTACTTCTAAAACTTTCTGACGTTTTTGTATTCTGAAAAATGTTTTTTTTTTTGAGACAGTATATTTCTTTTTGCAATCTGTTTATACAACAATAAGCAAAGTTTAAGTTAGTAATTTGAATGACATGAAACAATGACATGAAGATTGTAACCCCCTGTTTACAATACAGACGTTACTTAAAAATAAGGCTTGTACAATAGTAACTAATTAATAACTTAATTTAATTAGTCAATGTGGTAGGTCTAGCGGTTTGTATCTATGTAATCTTTGAATATTTGCACTATTGTCTAGTAGGTTCAGAGCCAACGCATTAGAATGATGTTCTAGATTGCTTAAGTATTTTTCACTGTATTTCCTTATCGCGTCTTTCACTGTGTCAACTTTTAAGTCACGTAGGATGTCTGCGTTTCGTACAAAGTATGGCGCATCACACATAGCACGTAGCACTTTACACTGAAATCTTTCTAACATTTGGATGTTGGAGTTGGCTGCTGCACCCCATAGCTGGATGCCATAGGTCCAGATGGGTTTGAAGACTGTGTTGTATACGAGAAGCTTGTTAGTTAGCGATAGTTTTGACTTTCTTTCAAGAAGCCAGTAGTGTTGGCGAAATTTCATACCAACCTGCTTGCGCTTTTTTCAGATGTGGGACTTCCATGTTCAACCCTTGTCGAGGTGCAGGCCTAGGTATTTGACCTCTGTCAGTTGAGTTAGTGGAATATTGTTTACAAGGACCTTGGAGATGTTCCTTTGCATTTTGTAAATGTTACGTGAACGGACTTTGCTTCATTTAATTTAACTCGCAATTTTTTGGTACATTGTATTACTTCGTCTAGGCTCTGTTGTAGGAGATTTACGGCAACAACCGGATCTCTATGTTTCACCATAATTACCTTGTTGTTAGCATAAGTAGCATATAGTGAGTGTGGATTTGTTGGTAAGTCTGCTGTGAAAATGAGGTACAAGATGGGGCCAAGTACACTGCCCTGTGGCACGCCGGATTTAATTTTGTGTAGCTCTGTTTGGCCTTGTCTAAATTTTACCTGGAAGTACCGTTCCTCTAGATAGGATTTGAGGATAATATAGAAAGGGTGTGGTAAGAATGTTTTTAGTTTATACAGCAGGCCTGCGTGCCAAACTTTGTAAAAGGCCTGACTGTCATCTAAAAAGGCAGCTGTGTAGTATTGTTTTTCCTCGAAGGCCTGGTTTATTGCGTGTACTGTTCTATATGGACCTGCTGAGCGGTAGAATGGTTAGCACGAAATCCGAACTGATGATCTGGGATAATGTTGTGTTCTTCCAGCATGGGAGTTAGTCTTCTGAAAAATGTAAATTTGCTTTCATACAATAATTCAAATTTAGTAATATTTTCCTTTACATTCGGGTCTATTTATATTCCGTTTTAATTTATTTCAATTTACTACAGCGGCCCGCATTTGCGATTATGTTTAAGTTCCTACAGACGGTTTACTTTTGGACATTATTCTCGTAATTTTGATTTTTGATGCATACTTGGATATATATTTTGTTTTTAAATGTAACTTCCAGTGAATCCTAGTTAATGTGTTCGAAAATCGCACGCCCTATTAGTTTATTTTTCGGTAAAGAGTCTGCCCTTTGGAATAAATTAAGAATCATCTTTTATATGCAGTGAGTAGAATTATCCGATACCAACCTATCGGTAATTGTAGTTTGTATTTCCATATCTAAAATATTTTTTCCGCATTTGTCTGTCAGGTGACTTTGATTTAGTTTGATCTCAAGTGACTTAAAGATATGACAGCTGTGAAGAGCGCAATTTTCTACTCTAATAAATGGGTGGGTAAGTTTAGTGCCTAAACCAGCGGTTCTCAAACTGTGGGCAGCCCCCCGCGGGGGGCGAAGCTGTATAGCTGTATATGCGGGGGGGGGGGGCGTCGAATAAATGAAAACGACATTACAATTAATTTTTTACATTTTTATCACAACGAAAGCATTATAACTAAAATTATAATAAAACATTCATACATACATTCGGGTAACAGTAGATCAGGTGATAATGCGGGGCGCGACTGCACCATATCGGCAGCGTAGGCAATATTGCCAAATCGAGTCAAATAAATTCCTGTGTATTGGGTTATTCTCTTCTATCTTATATTATGCGGGGGCGCAGAATTATTCAAGGTAAAAAATCGGGGGCGTGAAGTACAAAAGTTTGAGAACCGCTGCCCTAAACTATCTAAATTATTATTTGTTGTTGTTGAAAATACACCCCATTTTGTAATACTGTACACATAAACGTATTTGTACTAAATTAAAGAAGCTATTTCTTTAGTCTTGTCCCTAACATTACTGTTAAAATGTCATTATTTTAAATGAATAATATTATTTTTAGTTTTATAATTTGTTTTAATTTCTAAAATTTAGATGTCCTTACAGCATGTTTTCACTACCCAACACACAGGTTTTGACCTATAAAAGCAGAATTAAGTTGTCAAAAGAGGAATTCTTCACATAATCGTCAAAAAGCCCAGTTCTATCACAGATTCCTTAACCGTTTACTTTGCCCGCGCTTTGCGGTATCTTGGCTGCAACTATAAGTCTGCTTAAACCTCTATTTTGCCCAGCTTTTTGAAGTAACTCGGCTGCTTACGAGCAGCTGTAGATCTCTTTAACCCTTTATGTTGCCCAGCGTTTTGACGTACCTAGGCTGCTTACAGGTTGTCTGCTGCTGATTGCGCTTTGAAGTATCTCGGCTGCTTATGAGCTTCCTCTGCTGATTTCGCTTTGAGCTATTGCGACTACAGCTGCAGGTTCCTTTAACCCTTTACCTTAACCAGAACTTTGAGGTATCTCAGCTGCTTACGGGCTTCTCCTGTTGTTCAAGCTTGAGGTATTTCGACTGCAGCTGCCAGTCTCTTTAACCCTTTACCTTGTCCAGAGCTTTGAGGTATGTCGACTACTTATGGATTTTCCATGCCGATTCGCTTTGAGGTATTTCGACTGCAGCTGCAGGTTCCTTTATCTTACGCAGAGCTTTGCGATATCTGGGCTGCTTACCTGCTTCTCCTGTTGTTCGCGCTTGAGGTATTTCGATTGCAGCTGCCGGTCTCTTTAACCCTTTACCGTGTCCATAGCTGAGGTATCTCGGCTGCTTATGAGCTTCCTCTGCTGATTTCGCTTTTAGGTATTTCGACTACAGCTGCAGGTTCCTTTAACCCTTTACCTTATCCAGAGCTTTGAGGTATCTCGGCTGCTTGCGGGCTTCTCCTGCTGTTTACGTTTGAGGTATTCCTACTGCAGCTGACGGTCTCTTTACCGCTTTACCTTTCCCAGAGCTTCGACGTATGTCGACTACTTACGGATTTTCCCTGCTGATTCGTTTTGAGATATCTCGACTGCAGCTGCAGGTGCCTTTAACCCTTTATTTTACGCAGAGCTTTACGGTATCTGGGCTGCTTAAAGGGTTCTCCTGTTGTTCGTGCTTGAGATATTTCGACTGCAGCTGCCGGTCTCTTTAACCCTTTACCTTGCCCAGAGCTTTGAGGTATGTGGGCTGCTTACGGGCTTCTCCTGTTGTTTGTGCTTGAGGTATCTCGGCTGCTTACAGGCTTCTCCTGTAGTTCGCGGTTTAAGGCAACTTCACTACACCTTCAGGAAACCACCCCGTACCTTTGTATGTCTATCTTCTTCTTGTTGCTATTTTTACCTGAATAATTTCTTCTAAATTTAACTAGCATTTCAAAAGAGGAGTTTTCTTACATCAAATCGACATAAACTAAGTGGTTAATGTTTCCTGCAGTGGCCTAGTCTAAACAGGCAAATATACTGGGGGTATATTATTTGCACTGTTTGCAGTTGTTATTTACTTCAATAAATGTATTAGCTCTTTCTGGTGTTTCATCTACGAATTCAGCCTAGCTACTTTAGATTCGAACCTGCGACGATCCAAGGGTCATCCGACAAACAAAAAATATACTGAACTAGAGTTCGCAACTTTACAGTGCAACCTTACGGTTTACTCATCCCTTCTTTAGGAATCAAACATTGCAATGTCAACTATATCACTCTCACGTACTAAACATTTAAAACGGTTCTATATTAGTATCAAAATGTTACTTTACTATGTACCAAATGCAGCGTTGAAGCGATCTATGTTATTTTAAATCCACAATAAAAAAATCTGTAGCTTAGAACTGAGATCACTCGACTCTGTCGCCATTTAAAACAACCTAATGCCAAACACAGTTTTTATTAATCAAAAACTAGCAGTGATTTGACAAACTGAATATTACAGACGTTAATCAGACTAGGGGTGTACATTAAAATTTACAATATACGAACATGAAATGCGACACAGTATATGCACAATAATAATTCCCATTCCTCTCTATGAGTAACTACAATTGCATAATAATTTTGGCAAGAGACAATGAGTTACTTTTTTGAAACCCTATTTTCTCTTTGTTTTTTAGTTCAGTATAGGATTTATTAGGTTGAATTCTGCAGCAACTAACTGGCATTACGCACTTTTTCTATCCTATTCCTTACGTTCATGAATTTCGTAAGCTATATCAGTAACCAATATGCATTGGAATCACGTACTTAACTGACAGAACTTTCAAAATGACTTGTTATGTGATTGTGCTTTAATTATCGATTTTGAACGTCTATTATCGTCGACATAAAACGCAAGCTGATTTTTAAAAGCTGTGCGTGTAATTTGTTTAACATTTAGCTTCAATTAAGAATATGGTAAACTTTTATTCAGGTAGGTTAATTATGACATTTTATCCCAAAACTTAATTTTCATATACATTGGTTTTTAAGATTTAAAATAAGTTACGTAAGCAAGATCACTATTTTTACATAATCGCAACTGCGTGAAATATCAACTGCAACTATTGGGTAAAATTAATATTTGTTTAGGATTATAAATATGCGACGTTCGGCAATTTAATTCTTGGATTGGCGCAATAAAAAAACACAATTAAGGTAATACGAAAAATATATGATATTTCTTTAAGGAAATCTTCGTTTACTTTAATAATTCTATTGGAAGTTTTTGAAAATAGTCGACAAGGGCATCCGAAGAAACTGCTTTCGATTTGACGGTTACAGTTTCTTTAATATCTTCTACGTCCTGAAATCGTTTCCCTTTAAGTTTCACATTAGAAAAAAATAACTGCGGTGTCAAATCAGGTAAACACGGTAATGACGTCAGAATCAGCGCAGAATGGTCAGGTGCATTGGCCTGCAACAGGAATCAACTTCCCTTTCCTTGAAATTGCTGAAGTGCTCGAGGAATGCCCTCTAATACTATTTTGTCACTTTCTGTCCTGCTTGCACAAATTCTTTATGGATCACCCCTTGTTTACTGAAAACACTTTGAACATCTACTGAATTAAATAAAACTTTGCTATTTATTTTTCATTGTTTAACTTCCACTGTAGTAATGTTTGGTTATTAAATGCTAATATACACTAACAATGTGATAATTTTATCTTGTAACAAGTAGGCAGGCTAAATCTCTCACATGTGCAAGAAATGCATTGTTAACTTTTCTTTTTAGATATAAATAATATTTATTTACGTAAAGAGTCCTTTGGATAGGCAAATGTCAACTACTGTTTTATCAAAACTTAACAAACATTTTGTACAAAGTTGTTATTTTGTATAGATTCTTGTGGTAATAACAATCAGATCCAATGTATTCTAATAGCGAGAAAGCGAATATGATGTTGATTTTGGGAGAGTGCAGAGAGGTGGCGAACTTAGCAGTACGACGATATGCACGAAGGTACGCGGATAGATCCCTTCCATCACATAATGCCTTTAGGCGTTTGGAAAGAAATGTACGTTAATGTAGACAGTTTTCCAAGCCAAAGGTGAGACAACGACATGTCACAACTGTAGAAGCCGAAGCGGCAGTCATCGAACAAGTAACTGTCGCAAGAACTGTAGGCTTTAGCCAAAGTTCAGTTTTAACATTTTAAAAGCAAACCGGTTTCATCCTTAGCACATCACATTAGTGCAACCCTTTACTGAAGATGATTACCCACGTCGAGTCAATTTCTACCAATTTTTAAGAAGCGTAGTTACGGTTTAAAGATTCTATAGCGAAGCGACGTTTAGTAACAATGAGTGTGTAGATAAACACGATTGCCACTTCTATTCACAAGATAACCCACATTAGATTCGGCTAGCACATTTTCAAAGAATGTTTACTGTATATGTGTGGTGTGGTATCGTTGACAATTTTATCCTTGGTCGCCACTAAATGGAGAAATGTATTTACACTTTTAACAAACAACAACTCCGCCTGCACTCTTAAAATATGGACGAAACGTTCTTAAGGAGTAAATCACTAAACTATCACAAAAAATATTTCGCGAGCAAGAAATACCTTGGGAATGGAAAAGTAGCTTACTAATCCCGGTATTTAAGAAAGGCGACAAGATGAAATCTGAAAGTTACAGAGGGATAAATCTCTTGAATACGTCCCTAAAAGTAACAACAAAAATTATAACAAAGATATTAAATAATATATAACAATGGCAGGATGAACAACAATGGTTTCGTAGCGGACGATCATGTAATGATGCAGTATTCGTAATACAGGAAATAAGAGAAAAAGCCCTAGAAAAAAAGAGTAGCAGGATGTCTTAACCACTCCCTCCGGGGTAATCAGTACATAGGAAAGAAACAAAAATTAGCATATATAAAAGCACAATACGACCAATATTAACATACAAAGCAGAAACGAAACCACAAACGTCGAAAAGTAAACAACAGATGGAAGTCATAGAAATGAATGTACTGAGAAGAATAGCTGATAAAACAAGACATGACACAGTGAGGAATACAAATATAATGGATGCGTGTAAAATCGAAAACATTAGTGATTGGTTATCACACAGAAGAAGGGAATGAATCGCGCACATAGAAAGAATGAACGGAAGTAGAGTGGTACGAATTGCACGAGACGGCCAACCTAAAGGAAGAAGAAGTATCGGGCGACCCAAAAAACGATGGAGGGACGCCATCCAATAGTATGGCAAAGAACAGGCTGTTAGCCTATATTAGAAGTTAGAAGAAGAAGAAAACACGACGTCTACAACACTCTCGCATAAACTTAGGAAGATTTTCGTGAAAGAATTATTGAATCATGTAGGTCATACATGCTATTTCGTGTTAGAAATTCTCTCCTGCGGCGGGTTGACTTATGTGAACAGCAAGGTGGACGGCATTTTGAACATTTATTACGTCATCAATTAGTATTTTTCTTTCTGTGTTCATTTAATTTATTTTTCTTATTGATTTTATTGTTATGTCAACATATTTTTATGCTTTCTCTGCGTTTGCTTTGTTTAAATTATAAGAAATAAATATTCTAAATGTACCTATTACAAAACTGCAACTCATTTGTTACTAAATACTTTAATTGTAGTTTCTTAGTACATTCAAGGTAACTACTTTGATTTTTATTTATTTAAACAATGTAAAAATTACATACCTATGGAATACAAACAGCTCTGTAATGTGTGTAGTCTACCTACCTGTTACGGGATAAAGTAATCACCCTGTATATTTAGCAGATATTTACGAACAAATATTGTATGTACAGATATTTAAATTGCACTCGAAAACCGAATACATAGTAACAAAAACTATTGAAAGTATGAGACAAGTTAACCCAAATTACTAGAGCGAATAACGTAATTAATAAAAATTTTTCATTGGTGGTATTTTATTTACAAACTTTATACAAATAAATTATCTTGAAGAAATACCGCATTTTAGTTTTTATGTTTCACTCACTCTCGCAAGTCACACTACTGTCCGCCATTTAAAATTTTAAAAATGAATACCAGTAATTACAAATACTAATTGGAATTTCTATAGTAGGTAATACTGAAAACCAAGGCGTAAGAAATATTACTAAGTTTGGTTTGTTGAACAATAAAATTAATAGTCATATCAGAACATAAGAGAAAATACAAAATTCTTTATAGTAAGTGGTTAACCACCGGCCATTCAAGAAAACAACAGAAAACGTTCAGAGCTTTGCGGAATGTTGCGTTGTGTTTTCTTAATTGGTTACATACTCGATTTATTGCATTTACGTCTTGTCTTCAAAGTATTTTTCAGTTAATTGTAGTTCAGTGCACCCATATTAGAGGATTACTAGAGAGTTGCTGCGTTTATGTTCTACATATTTTATGGCAATATTTGAAATCAGGTCTCGCACTTATTAAACGCTTAACCTTCCCGCCACCACAGGAGATAAGTAATGCTACTGTTCATCAGGCTGCAAGTATAGTAATTAAACAGCTTACCAGCTACCAGCCGCGTACATACTTTATAATTACTTATAAAAATTGCTCCAGATTGCTTGAATCCATTCATCTCCGTCTGTTACACTTCATACGTTCACTGTAACGTGTCTTACACATCTACACAAGTACTGCTCTATAACGGGTATAATATTACACTTTTAAATTTTAAGGTATTTAATATTATGTAACAAGCATTATTAGAAAAATATTATTTTGTGTTAGATTATTCAGTTCGCATATGGTCTGTCAAAAGTAAAACCAAGTGTAATGCTCACTTCTAGAAGTAATGAATTAGAGCGATTATTCCACTATTAATATTATTGTTTGTAATATCAATTTGCTGCAAGTCAATAACTTTTTCTTCTTCTTCTTCTTATTCGATCCTCATTTATCGTATTTATGGCGTTGTTTAAAATAGTATTTCAACCCGTAGCTGAAGTGTTTTCGTACAATTTATAATGTTTGCCTGTTTTCTAAAAAATGTCGCCAAACCATTTCTCAAGACTTTCATGTATTTTCGGGCAAGTTACTTCCAAAATCGGCGTGGATTTTGCAGCTCATTTAGAGTGGTATAAAAAGGCCTTGCATCGCCAAAGCGTGTAATTGGTTATTGGATCAAAGTTGCACCATGTCCTGGCAGAAAAAAACAGGTTAAATTATTCAACGAAATCGGTGTGCAATCATTTTCCATCATATGGAATCTTCCACCTATGAAATCGCTAAAAATGTGCAGTGTAATCAATCAACCGTAGTTCGAGTAAATAAGAAGTATGCTAAAATTAGAAAAATTGAAGATAAACCCCCGACTAAAAATAACCTCTGTTAGATAAAAATTCTGTGTTAAGAAGAACTAGTCTGGCTGCCTGGAAACTCGATTCTATAGAACTTACCAAAATACGGGCAAAAGCTACTGTTGTGAGTTTTACATACAGCTACTCTGAGAAACGGGGACTCAACAGCTTACGATAATTGGTGCAATTAAGCTACGGTGGTTCCGACGAACTTGATACTCAGCGGTCAAACAGCACAGTTGCTTTGCAGAAACCCAAAAATACTGCTTACTGACAGTTCATGTATGTCTCCCAGGTTCGGAAATCTGAGCCCCAGGTGACTGTATCAAAGCGCCGCCCAAGCTGAACATTCACACAGCACATGATATGAGGTCTCTTCCTCCATTGCACATTTACACTGATTCCAATTCCAATCGTGGTTACAGTGGTCTGTCAGAAAGCTTATCACATCTTGAGATAGTCTCTGCCCAAATTTAACAGTTCTTTGGGTAGTTCAGAGGAAGGGCTTCTAATAAATTGTTTCGCTTGCCTACAAGTTTTAGATTCCAAGGAGCAGGAATATTTCCTGGTGAGATCCTGTTGGATCTCTCATCTTATGATTTTCGCGGTAACTTCGAGTGCAGGTTGTAGTCCAATGAAGGGTCATTCGGCCCCCCTTCTTGTCAGAATATCTGCCTCTGCATTCCCAATATACCGACATGTCCAGGGACCCAGTGTAGCGTTTCAAAATCGTTGGTTGCCAAGGTCTGAAAAGATGTCCAACACTCATATATCAACTTTGAAGCATTCTTGGGGTTTTCCAAGGTCCTCAGTGCGTCATGGCTATCGGATTAAATATTGATGTTTTGGTTTACATAGCAGAGTCCTATGTTTTCTTTAGAACAGAAGTGCATAGACTTCTGCCTCAAAGATCGTAGTAGATGTTCCAACGAATATGTTAATTTGGACGCCAGCCCCTGCCCACCCACCCTTCCTGGAGCCATCTGTGTACCATGTAGATCCATTGAACGAGATTAATTCCTCTTTTTTCGGTAATACTAATGCTGACTAGTCTCGGGAGCTTGGTCCTGACACTGATATATGCCACCTTAGCCACCATACCAAACCTAGACCACCATACCAGAGACGCAAACGGAACCATGCTGTGGTAAAACCAATATCGTCATTGGACGCCAGAATTGTGGTAAAATGTGCAATTCGGTGATGAATTCACCTATAATATCAATAATTATGCTGGTAATACGCAGGTCAGAACGTTCCCTAGGGAATAATTTCCACCAAAACGCATAATTCCAACAATAAGATGCCCAATCTCTGTTATGTTATGGGGGCGCATGACTGCCGAAGGAGCTGCTTAACTACCTGTCCTCCGAATGAGCGCCCGTCGAAAAAGTATTAAATTATTCTAATATTAATTAGTATGCTTTACAATATCGCAAGTTTTAACTTAAATTACAGTAATAAAATGTAAACATTTTGAATAAATGCTTTATTTCAAGTTATTTTTCCTTAACAAGCAATAATTTGCACTTTCAACTTTAGTATATTCATCATCATTGACAGCCTCTTCGTCTCACTGCTGAGCATTGGCCTCTTCTCTGCCACGTGTTTCTCCTCAGCGTTAAGGTAGAAACACGGGGGACCTACAGTTTAACGTCGAGTCTGAACGATAGAAATTCCAGAGAAGGTTTTTAGTATTAAGATCCCACAGTTGCAAGCCGGATTGGGAAATTGTGTGAGGTGAGTTGCAGACAAGATTTTTATAAATCTGCATAGTAATGCTTAGGCTTCGAACCCAAGCCGGAAGCGAGCGCTCTACCAACTGACCTACCCCCACACATTTTTACTATATTATTGCATTTAAATATCAGTGTAGATATGTATGTACATTGATTGGTAAAAAATTTTAATACAATTTTTTCCCAATTCCTAAAGTAATGCAGACCTGTTTTACACCAATGTATCTCCAACTCTTTTACACGAACTTTCCATAATAATAATAAAACAAAGGGGAGACACTACACCCCATGAAGGAGTTCGGCCTGCAAGGCGGAAGGTTAGAGCTCCCATATCTTTGCTCTCACAGCCAGTTGTTGCTTGCCAAATTTATGGCATATGATGATGTGGTGGGCATCACGCATTAGTCAACCCCATTACTACCTCTTGCTCATTCGAATCCAGTGCCCAATTATTTAAAGCAACTGAATAGGCCATCCGGCAGGCACCGAGTCGGGGATTTGAACTCTCAACCTTCCGCACTGGAGCCCAGTGTTCTAACCACTGAACCACACTAGCGTCACTTTTCATTGTAAACGAAATGTTTTTTTACCTAAATCAACGCATAAAAAACTTTTGATGCATCGCAGTTTGACAAATTTTACAAAGAACATACAAGTTTTTTGCTGGTTGTCATAGAAGTGAAACCACATGTATGACTGATGGCTTGAAAGATCGAGATCTAGGACGCGGTTTTCCAAGCATCTCTATGCACTTAGGCCACATTTGGCCCATTGTAACTATTTTAAACTATTTTAATTTGGAAACCTGATTTTATTCTCCAATTAATCTATCAGATACTATTCTTAGTGAAAGTTAAGAAGATTATTTGTGGAGTGGTAGCATGAATTCCCTTACGCTTAGACAAGCAAGCGCAATAATATTTGATTTCTTATGATATTATAAGTGATTATTCAAAAGCAATCAAGAAAACCTTAATATTGAAATGTTATATACTTTAATCTTAATTTTATAACTGGCAAATGCAAACTTTTGATAATGTTATGCTATAAGCGTGTACTAGCTAAAATTATTTACCAACTGGTAGAACAATATTAAAATGAGGATTAATTATTAAGTGTACAATAATTATTTAACCCCCGAAAACAGCAACAACAGGATCTTCTGAGTTATTATTTAGTTATTATTACTGCTAAATGCATCTGGCCCTTGAATGAGGATGTAAAAGCAAATTTGTTTCCATAACAAGCAAATAAGGTAGCCATACAAGTCCAATGAAGATCTTTATTTAGATGCGGTTCTAAGAAAAGCTTAAACTTTATTGTTCTGCATTAACGTAAGCATAAGTTGCAAATAAGAAGAAAAACAGTATAGTCATAATAACACATTTTAAGGCAGTCACACATGTACTCGGTTGACAAGTTAATATCTTAATATGATCATACTGTGGTGAAAAACGCCGGAGGTGCCCTCGGAGTTAAAAAGCGTGCGAACGACGGTTCTGAGGATAATGATTTCGTAATGGAAAATTAATAACGATGCAACATACTCGAGTTAATGATAACGTTTCTCTGTGCAGCTTTGAAACGTTACGATTGATACCTACCCCACATGCATTCCTGTTAGTCTATGCTATTAGACACCCAACAATTTAGAAGCTGAAACCTTAGGGTGGGTATTTATTTATCATATTTTAGAATCTTTTTGTTACAAATAGTTATTGGCATTTCATAGTATACGACTTTATTCATTCAACACTGTCGTCACAATAAACGTACGCTTTATTTGTTTATTCCATATACACATTTGGGAAATAATCGACGTTTGTGGTTTAACTCAGTTTTCATGAAATATGTGATTATTACATCTTATCAAAACTTGGAAATTTCATTTATCCTATAAAAATATTATTTTTGTAGTTAGTAGAAGTTGATGTATGTTAGGGTCGATCTTACCGGGGGCGAATAAAAACTACTGAATTTTCAAATTTAACTACGGTTGCAGCGCTTCTGCATTTCATATATGCAGTTCCTGGGTAAACAAACAGCGGATTCAATCAGAACTCACTGGCGGCGACAGGCAAGTGACATGCAACAGATAATAAAACCCTGACTTACTGATCTGTCAATAAATGTTGTGCAGTTGTACTATCCGGGGGTCCTCCAGCCTCCTGCCTCTGGATTGGGATTCGAATAGGATACGGATGCTTATCTGCCGACTAGCTGCTGTGGCCGCAGCCATTTGGCGGGGCGGGGTGAGGGTGCTTCAACCCACATGCGAAGGGGAGAGTATTATTGGTGTCCACACCCCCACGTAAAAGTTAGTCGATGCTATTCTAACATAAATGTTACATTCATAATAATTCGACGTAGGTACATTTTCGATGTACCTAACCTCTACCGACTGACTACCTCCCGAATGATTGCTAGGGGAATAATGATTAATCATGCCACACACATTATCTACTCATGTAGCTACATATATTCACTACGCTACTGTTTCCAACAACTACTACATAGACACACCAATCTTGTACAACAACCAAAATAGGACCCAATGCTTGTAAACCACATGTAATACCAAGTAGCTAATACGTAACCATTTGGGTGAACACATATGACGCTTCACGGGATATAAACCACATCTAATAACAAGTAGATAACACGTAACCATTTGGGTAAACACATATGATGCTGCATGAAATATAAACAACATATAACAATAAGCAGATAATATACAACCATTCGGGTAAACACATATAACACTTCATGGAATATAAACCATAACCTTGCCAGGGACGCCACTGCTTATATCAGCCGATATTACCATTGCAGCCCATTTTTATATATAATCACATAAATGGTAACACTAAATTCGCACCTCGCCTCAGCTTAGAGAATACTCGCATCGTAATCAGTTAGTAGGTTCGCAAATGCTATTAATTAGTTATTACGCCAAAAACATGCAAACTTACACCTAGCTATCAACACTGCCCCACGTAGACTGCTGCCACTGGACCCTCTCAACACTCCGCCACACGGCCTTTCCTTCAAACTTTTATAATAATTCTACCCAGCTGTTATAGTGCCGACAGAAGTTATGTATATTTAAGCAAATATTTATCTGTTGAGCGCACATTCAAGTAATACTCACAACAAGCAAAATCGTTGTCTAACATGTCCTATATAATATATCGATTAATACTCATCATTCACACGTTGATTCACGGAAGAGTACAAAACTACCATTCGAAAAAAAAATAGGCAACCCAAAATACACATCACAAGGTATTGCGGTATTAAATATTTTATTTGCCGTTTTACGAATCGGAGATGCGTGTTTGATATATTTGGTATTGTATTTTACTAAACTTCTAACAAAGTAACAAATTCCTATTTCTAGATATCTAAGTATAAGTATTTCAAATATCATAAAATGATAAATATAACAATTTATTAATTTAGGAAGTATTCCAAATGCTAGTAAATTGTTAAGCATATCAAACAAGCATCTCTGATTCGTAATACTGAGAATAACAATTTAGACATTGCAGTATTTTGTGATATGTATTTTGGGTTGCCTATGTTTGGAATGGCAGGCTCGTACCTTATAACTTATTTGTTTTCGGTAGCAACAAATTCACTAATTAATATAATAAATTTAATCGGATATATCGTACATAAACTAAAAGCGAGTTTTTGCAATGACATATCAAACTTACTGGTTGTCTAACTGTTTTATTCTAAACTGTTTTGGTTTCCTGGCCTATTGCGTCAATATTCGTTGTTTTTGCAGTTGCTATTAAATAACATACACGGTAATTCACGGGGAGAGTACGAACGTACCATTCGAAACATAGGCAACCCATACAAAATACCGCGATGTGTGCATTTTCATTGGCTGTATTATGAATTCGAGATGCCTGTTTTATACGTTCGACAGTTTATTGGCTTAAGTAAAGCTCAGGATCCCATAGTGTTCAGACAGTCAGAATGTAGCACAGACCACTGTATCGTAGGGGGAAAATTCATCTGCAGGGACGAATGAAAAATACAGAAATAAAGACGAACACAGAAAAATTACAAATTAATACCAGTATAAAATAGAATTATTGCATTAGGAGACTATAAGAAAACTATATCAGTCACTCCTCGAAGAACGACTAAACCTAGAACTGGACGGTACCCCTACTGAAATATATGAACACGTAACTAAGTGTGTACATGCAGCAGCCCATGAAGCCCTAGGACTGAAAAACAATAAAAGAAGTCACAATAACGAAGTAAGTGAAGAAGTAAAAGAACTAATTGAAATAAAAAATGAAAAGTACACAAAATCGCTAATGAATAAAACAGGTCAGAATATGCAAAATGGAGACAAATAGTAAAACAAAGAATGAAAAAAGAGAAAAATTAAAAATGGAACGATATGTGTAGACAGATAGGCAATAATCTGGGTTTGGGAAAATCTACAGAAACCTGAAGAGTAATAAAAATCATCCGAAGTAACACTAAGAGCGCTACAAACATACAGGTCATACCGACAGAAAAATGGGTCGAACTCTATAAACAATTTCTACCAGAAAATAGAGAACAGTACAAAGAAGAAGAAATACAAGAAAATATAGAACACACAATACAAGAAATAAAAATCCAAGATGTAGAAAAAGCCATAAAAGAATCAAAAAGACAGGGGGACAGGGGGAGTTAAAACAGAACTGTGGAGATATGGAGGAGACAAACTGACTGAAATACTAACAAAGATATTTCAGAAAATCGAAAAAGGAGAACATATCTCACTAGAATGGAATGTAGCACATATATCGGCAATATTTAAAAAAGGAGACAAGAAAGAATGTGGAAATTATAGAGGGATCAGCGTAATATCATATATAGCAAAAATTTTTGGAAGGATTATAAAAACAAAATTGCAAGAAGATATGATGGATTTAGGAGAAGAACAGTGCGGTTTTAAATCACATCGCCCCTGTCTGGATAATATATTCTGTGTAAGACAAATAATAAGGAGAAGAACATAAACACACACATGACCTTCATTGGCCTAGAGAAGGCGTATGGGAAGAAATCTAGCCAGCAATGCGGAATCTACATATACAAGAAAAATAGATTAACATAGTGAAGGAGATGTACAAAAATACAAAATCAAAAATTAAAATCGGAAAATTAACGTCTAAAATATAAAATATAAAATGTACAATCACACCGTTACTATTAATATATACAGGAAATTTTTCTTTTTAGTATACATAGCCTATGTATACTTAAAAAAACGCGTCAATTTCGCCTATTGTGTATGCAACCAACAACTATACCCACAACTGAAAAACAGAAGCTAACGTCACTGTAGTTGTGAATTATTTGAGTATGAAGGTTATGTTGATGCAGTGTTTATATTAAATAAGTATTTCACCTTGTAGGTATATAGGACGCAGATGATGATTTATTTATTAAATATAAAAATCGACAGGATGTTTCTGTAAGGTCCGTGCACATTATATTTCTTTTGTACAAAACACATACATAAGCGGCGAAATGGTGTAATGGTCAGCATACCTGCCTTCCAAGCAGTTGATCCAAGTTCAATTCCCGGCGATGGCGAACTTTTTTTAATTATTATTATTCAACGTAGCATAAAATATTTCATTTCATTTCTTCGGTTAAAACGTGATTACTTTCAGTTTTTATTTTATGGGAATTTATTACGCATCCCTCTGATTTAAATTTTCTAACAATTGTTTGACACTAAATAAAGATTTATTTTATTTTTTAGCATACAGACAACTCAAGCATGCTGTGACCACAGCAATCAAATTAATTCAATGAAGAAGAAGTAAAGCTCATTCAATTCAAACAAAATTTGAATAATATGTATTCGAAGACAGAAACAACACATGGTCTTAACGGGGGAAGTCTATTTTTTAATTTTTTCTTTACACATTGTCATCTATCACGTACACTGTCAAGAATATTAAACAGATATTTCTAATTCATAGTGCTACCAATAAAAAGTACATATTGCAGGATATTCTGATATGTATCTTGGGTTGCCCGTTTTTGTAATTGTAGGCTCGCACTGTTCCGTGAATTACCCTGTATAAGATTTTTTAGTTGAAAATGAAAAGAAAGTGCCTACACCGTCTGCTCCTTTTTATACAACAGAGTGTACAGTGGGTAAACATAAAAATTGAGATATCTCATTGTGTGTAGTAGAAAATCCACTTAAAAATTAAAAACTATCAGTTTGAGAAATAGTAGTAGATTTCAATTTTTAATAAAAATATTTAAATGTTCTTTATTATAATATATAACTTGAATTTACGTTCGCCAGTAACTTCTTTCACGTCAAGAAGGTAGAATTTGATATTTTTTTGTCCAACTACTTGCACTAGAAGATAATTTCCTTTGCAAATTTTATAGCAGTCTATGTTGTTTTTACGGTCACTGCCTGTAACATTACCGTCCTCACCAGATTCTTTAAATTCCAGTTGTATATGTCTTCATCCGACTAACTTTTTTCACTTATTATCCCCTTGGAAACTTGTCGAAAATCAATTCCATTTTCTGTATATTGTAAAAATATAAACATTTCAATCATGCACACTGAAAATAATTTAGGAAAGAACCAACTGGCAGCCATATTTAAGGAATTATAGGCTGATGAAACTGGGACAATATTTCCATTGGAATGATTTGATATAACTTCAACTATTCACTAAGTAGCCTTAAAAATAAATGATATTTATTTTGCAACTACACAATAATAGTTATTTATGGAACAAGGCCGTGAACTAGGACTTTTTTTTATGAGAATGAATATTATTTGGCGAGGCGCAGCCGAGCCAAATAATCATTCGAATAAAAAAAAGATAGTTCACGGCCATGTGGCATACAAAATTTTGTGTGCAACTGTGAAAAATTACCAAAATTAAAGATAAATAACGTTCGAAGTATCTAATAAAAGCTAATTTCATTCAAGATCATGACCCGTAAAAAAAAGTCTTTGTCGGCCGGTAAAAAAAA
>JABXWE010039001.1:0-11379 GCA_014611495.1 Limonius californicus
CGCCAAACCGGCCGCGCCAAATCGGCCGCGCCAAACCGGCCGCGCCAAAACGTCCTAGACCGACGGTACCATCATGTTTAACTATTGGGACAACCGATGTTGCCCATTCTGAAGAACTGGTTTTAGTAATAATATTGGCTGCCTCCAACCGATCAATTTCAGTTTCCACCTTGTCTTTTAAGGCATAGGGTACTGTTCGTGCCTTGCAAAATATGGGTTTAGTATTTGGTTCAATGTAAACTGAAGCCTTGTAATTAGTTAACAAGCCAATGTTATTACTGAAAACATCTTTATAAGTATCCATTAATTTTTCGAAATCTAAAAAATTGAGGTTGTTTAAATCAGCATTAAAGAATCCTAATTTGAAAATCCAGTCTCGGCCCATAATGGTATCGTAATCCCCTGCCACTATATATAAATTCCCTATCAACACATTTCCCTTATATTCCACTTGAACTGTCACACATCCTAATATTGGTAGCTTACGTTTGTCATAAGTTTGCATTATAATGTTACATGGATTTATGTTTTTGTTACAAAACTGTCTAAAAATTCTTTCTGACACAACCGAGTCTATGTAGCACCGGTGTCTATTTCCATAGGTAGTTGTTGCCCATCACTTCTACCGTAACTATAATTTTGTTTTAAAAATTTGTGTCCTTACACATCAAAATTTGCGCAACTTCTTGAGTTTCCACTTGCTTAGTACTTCCTGCAGCTTTACGTAGCCTACAGACTTTTTTAATATGACCTACTTTGCCGCATTCATGGCAAGTAGCAGACGCGAATTTACATTGAATAGCCATGTGACTGGTCTTTCCACACCTGTAACATGCAGCTTTATTTCTAAAATGCTTTCCCGTATTGAAATTGAGGTTTTGTGCTTCCTTTTAAAATCTGACTGGGTTACCTTATGAATAGTAGCCCTATTCCCGGTTTTTAAATTAGTAACTCCTTGCAGTGCTTGTTCGTCTGCAACAGCTTTTTGGATCACTTGATCCAATGAAAACCCGTCGGTAATTAAAAAATAATTCTGTGTGCTCTCATTATGTATTCCCGTAATTATTTGGTCACGAAGTTCCTCATTGAGCCTTTCCGCCCCCTGAAATCCACAATGAACAGCAATGTCTTTTAAAGCAGCGAGGTAATCAGCAAAACATTCCGCCTCTTTTTGAACGCGTGTTCTAAGTTTCTGTCTTTCCGTACAAGTTAACGGTTTTGGGTTAACATTACCCTCTAACAACCGGACAATTTCATCAAACGTGAAATCTGTGGGCTTTTTTGGAATGACCAGGGTTTTAAGTTTGGCATAAAGGATAGGTCCCATACAGTTTATGAAATAATCAACCTTACCATCGTCGGTGATTTTATGGTGCCTCACATGACACATGAATCGCTCCAGGTAGCTTTCGAAGTTCTCCTTCTTCGGGTCGTATTCCGCGAAACCAGCCATTTCTCCGTCCTCGTCGCCAGTTGTTGTGTCTGTACCTCGTGGTTATGGAGGTGTGCACCGTTGTGCATCAAAATAAACGTGGGCTTTTATTTGCTTTTATTCGAAACGAAACCCTCTTTCAAACGTCTTGCCCCTATGAAAGCCGGAACTAGAAAAGAGCGTTATTATATGAAACCCACAACAGAACGAGCATATCTTCAGGGACCACAGAATCGCTGCGTTCAGTGTCGGTCGCAACAGATATGACCAAAAGAATTATAGAATGTGAAGAAAGAGTAGATATAAAAATGAAGACTATGGACATAAGTGTAAGAAAAGATGTTCAGGAATATTGTAATAAAAGTGTCGATGAATTGACTAGAAAAGTTGTAAATAGCTATGACAAAATAAAATCAACGGTGAACGATGTTAATGATGAGGTAAAAATAATGAAAGATGAGATGAGCAGAGTGAAGAGCGACATGGTTGAGTTACAAGGGAATTATGTGCAAGATTTCTCTGCTGTTAAACAACAGATGCATGTATTTTAACAAGAAGTGGACAGGAAAGTTAGAATGGGAAGTTTAGGTAAAAATAGTAGTACGATGATTATTGCAGGGAGTAATGAACAGGGATTACCTAAATTTATTCCTAATAAAGGTTACTATCCAAAAACCTCTATAAATGGCATGAAAAATTATTTAAATGGTTTGCAGACACAGATGAGTGTGTGCTATGACAATGTCACGGAGATGAATACTATAAAAGCTTCGATGAAATGAGATGCCGAATTGTGGTTTAACACCATAAGACATGAATGCCAAGATTTTGAACAATTTAAAGATAAATTCATGAGATTTTATTGGGGTCCGGATAAGCAGGCTCAATTAAGATGTGAGTTGTTTGATGGAAGATACAATGTAAATATGGGTGTGACAAGAGAAAATTATGCAATCAATAAATTACATGCTTTTCAACAGTTAGAGGAATTAAATGACAGCATAACTATAATAAGACAATTGGCACAACATTTTGGAGGAGACATTTATAGAAAAGTGATAGTAGATAATGTCATTGATTTTGATACATTTATAGGAATTCTAAGAGGGTATGATTTTATGGATGCAGAGCAAAGGAAAATTGTTAATAAGCACGTTATAAATTACAATCTATTTTATCAAGAGAGGAAAGAGGATCGAGATAATCAAAGTGGAAATAATTTTAATTATGGTCAAAATAAAAATAATTACCAGAATTATAACAGAAATAATAATCAGAATAATAACAATTATAATAAATCGTATAATAATAATCATAACCGTAACTATAATCAACGATATAATAATAATTCTAATTATAATCAACAATATCACATAGAAACAATAATAACCCTAAACAGAATCAACAATGGCATCATAATCTTACCCGTAATCAACAATTTTATGATAGGAACTGTAATAACTAGTCTAATAAACAAACTAACTACAATAACAATAATACTAACTATAATCAAAATAAAACATCTTATAATAAACCAAATTACAACAGAGATCATTACCAAAACCGACCAAACCAACATAATAATACAAATTATAGGAATTCTCCAGATGATTATAATAATTCGAGAAGAAATGAACAAGAGCAAACTAAATATGAAAGAAGAGATCTACCAGAAATTAATAAATACGTAAATACAATTGTGAGTAATACAAGTTCAGATTTAAATAAAATTGAAGTGGAGGCGCAGGTGCACAAGTCAGGATTTTTAAAAGAAAGTACATTGTTAATAACCATTGCTATGTCCATCCTCGAGAATTTGTAGATTTTCCTGAAAATGGTACTAAAGTTAAAATTTTGAAAGAAAATAATATAATACAAAATTTACGCTTCGTTAAAATTGAATTGGATACAATAATGGTGGATGCTTTAATAGATACAGGAGCTGAGTTTTCGTTAATAAATGAGAAGATAGTAAATAATAATTTAGAGATTATCAAGAAATTCATTATGCCTTTAAGAAGCATAAATTTAGTGACAGCAAATAGGAAGAAGATAGTAAAAAAACAGTTAAATTATAATTTGAAAATGGGAGAATTAGAGTTAGCAGCGGGAATGTTAATTATTCCAGATTTTACAGTCGATTTAATACTGGGAATGAATGTTTTAAATTTATTGTTATGATATGATAGTTGTGTAAAAATGTAAGAATACCTTTGAGGGTTCTACAATTAAAAGATGTTGATGAAAATATAAGAATGGAGGTTAATTTGAATTACATTAAACCAGAATTAGAAAATAATTGTTATGAGCAAAATCCCATTGTTGAAGAAATAAAAATTAATTGTCCTCCGAAGTATGAACCAGAAATTTATAAACTGAGTTTCTGATGCTGTTTCCTCCCCCAGGGTTGTCGAAGAGTGGAACGACCCTTGGGGTGGCAGAGCGGCCATCTAGGACGAGACGCCGTCTGACCGTGCTGCCAGTCGCAAGATGCAGTCATTTTTTTGTATTTGCGTAAAATATATAATAATAATAATTTTGATGTATTTACAAGAATAAATCAGCTTAATTTTCAACTGGTATTCTTCGAGTTATTCCAAAGTAACTGCGGAACTCGTGAAAACACAACAGAAGGGACAACTGACGACCGAATGTCGCTTTACGTCGCATACGGCGAGTGCTACGAGTACCGACAATATCATTAGGGAGTTATTCAAGACGGCAGTGGAAACACGTATTAAAATGCTTCAATGTTTACTAAACAATATATGGAAAGAAGATAAAGTACCGGAAGAATGGACTGCAGGATTTTTAACCATCCAAATGTTGATGGTCATCCTGTATAACGAATACTTCAACGAAAGGCAACTCTATTTTTATTATTACATGTTAAGTAAATTGAGATAAGATTTAAGCTACAAAAATTTTAATTTCGCTTCTTTTGATCTGTGTACTGTTTTAACCGAGTTGACACCGCCTTAGCATCAATAGTTGGTACACTATTCTTTGATTCATCTTGTATAAGGATGGAAAGTAGTTCAAATGACATAATCACTTCTTCAGCTATTCAACCTGAAAGAATATTTTGACAGACCTCCGAATCGTTCTAGATAACAAAGCGTTGTTAAAAAAGTATTTGACTAACACTAATAATATTTTTTACTATTACTCTTTTTTACTATAAAGGTGAGATACATTCCCATATTTATACAATTACATTTTAGTATTTCTGAATTGTTTCCACAGCAGAAGGTGTGTATATCGACATGGATAGCTTAACTGATATGAATAAAGATGTTAAACCCGATGTTAGCAGTCTGACTTCGCTATCAAACCTTACAGAATCTTCGTACGATGTCTGGCATGAAACCAAAACCAATGAAGAATTATCTCAAAGTGAGTTGGAAACGAACGGTAAATTTATGGTTATGATCTAACTTAATTTTAATCATTTTTTTGAGTATGGTCGGGAACTGTTTACATGTACATGGGGATAAGCTGATTGGTCTGTAATTCTGTGCGAGTTCCTTTTTCCCTTCTTAAATAACAATATTATTTATTGATTTTTCCCATCGGGATGCTAGCAATTCTGTTCTTAAGATTTCGTAGAACAATATTCTTATGAATTGGAGCATTTCCGGTGTTGCATTTTTAATCTGTTTATTAGTTATGCCATCACCTCCTGGAGCCCCGTCCTTCTTTAATTTGTTTATGGCTAATTTTAGTTCTTGTAACGGAACACCCCAACAAAAATTAAAAACCAAGATGTGGTTGGAAAAACAATTTAACGCCGAATTGAAAAATATAAAAATATACATGGTGGTCTATTTAAAAAATAACACCTTGAAGATGCTCCGCCGTAGCGAGTTACCCTGTATATTTAAAAATTATTTTATAATGTGCGCATTTTGGCACTCTCTCTCTCTCTCTCCTATGGCACTACAGCCCAAGTAGGGCTTTTGCCTCCTTCAATTTTGGGTGTTGAATGTTTTTTGCATCCACATCGACTTCATTTTGCCATCTCTTCCTTGGTCTGCCTACCGACCTCCTTCCATCCATATTTCCGTTGAGAGCTCTTTTCGGGCTTCTTGTGGCTTCCATCCTTATGACTAGAGTTGGGCAGATATGCCGTAAAAATAGTGCATATATGCACTAATGTATGCCACATAAAAAGTCTTCAACGTATGCACAAATATGCAGTAACCTATTGAGATATGCACGTATGGCTGCACTAAAAACAAATTTTGTTTATATTAAATTCCTAAAAATTAAGTATGGCATAATACGATAAATTCTGACATTTATTTTAACCTGTAATTCATAAGTTAAAGCAAGTTTTGAATCAAATGCTCGCATTTTGTTAAAAGATAATTAATACAATTATCGTTCTTCGGTACTTTCAATTATATATATGCAATATGCAAAAAGGAGCATACTCTACATCACACTGAAAAATGTTCTTGAAATTTGAAACTAGATACACGAAAAATGGAGAACCTATAGGAGAAATATAAACAACAAATTATGCATACAATATTCTATTTACAATCAATTCTTTATTAGTTGCATCACAATAAATAATCGTATGTTTTTCAATATTGTCAACTAGAAAATTCTGCCGTTTATCTTCCAATATATTTTTATAGCTGGAAAAACTTCTTTCTACATCACACGATGTTACTGGGAAATATTTAAACAAATGTGATTTCTTTACACCGAAACATTCGTCGTTGAGGTCGTTGTTTAAAAATCTCCATTTAAAATATTTTTTTATCACTTTTAGAATTGAAAGTCCGCTGTTTTTCTGAATTAAAACGTCAATTTTATTACTTATTTTTTTACATATTTTATATTTATTTTTATTGAGGATGGAATGAAAATTTTCGAATAATTCTAAAGAATCCACGAGAAGCAGATTTTGTGTTTCCAGTTTATTAATAATGTTGAGAATTTCAGAAAAATGAGCCTTTATGTAAAATACCTTGACAATGTGCCACAGACTGAGTACAACTTGAGTCAAAAGAGTTAACAACAATTTTAAAATCACTATAAATTTCGCAATAAGATAGAGCGGCTTCATTCCACGTTCCGCATCTGGTAAGGATTGGCTGTGGAG
Source organism: Limonius californicus (assembly GCA_014611495.1). Taxonomy (NCBI): domain Eukaryota; kingdom Metazoa; phylum Arthropoda; class Insecta; order Coleoptera; family Elateridae; genus Limonius; species Limonius californicus. The sequence goes on from JABXWE010039001.1 coordinate 6,549, forward strand.
GTAAGGGAACAACCTTAAGCCGTTCTTTGTAAACTTCGACGCGAACTGGTGATTTTAGGGATACCTTCTTCCCGTTATTAATTAGTTTATTCACCAAACGAAACTCGCCTCTAATTGTTTCGGCCACTCTATTCACTGCACGAGCCAAATAGGTCACTTGAATTATATTAGGAAAAAAAATGTTAGGTTTTGTCCAGCTTTCACCAGGTATGCTGCACCATCAGTTACCATGTATAAAATTCTTTCTGGTGGTATTTGACTTGGCAAATATAATAATGAAAAGGTTTCATTGAAGAAATGTGAAATTGTCAAATCGTAGTTTTTTTTGAGTTATTTTAACAGGAACTAAAAAGCTGGAAGGAGGATTTCCGTTCAAGACATCAACAATAAAATTCGCAATATATCTTCCTTCTGCATCGGTGGTTTCGTCAACACTAGACCAAATATAATTATTCGAAATAGCGTTCCTGGTTGTTTTCGTACAATTTTGGAATGTGCGGTCTGGAAGCTGTTCTCCGGGAAACGACTTTTCTTTTGTATGTTTTTCCAAGAATTGTTTAAATTCTGAAACGTCCAAATTCTTTAATGGAGTGTTGCACGAAATCATCATTAACGTTGCTAAAATTTTCGTTTTTGTTTAAACAATTCAGCGATAATTGTTGTCGTGGCTCGTTTGCATTATTTTTTCTTTTTTGATGTGGGCCAGTAGGTGCTGATTAAGTTGAAACTGCTTTATTAACGTTAATCTGTAAAAACAATTACTGAGTACAATAATTTAGTAGAGCTTAGAGGATATGGCAACTAATTGAGGGGAACTTCGCCGATTTCTTTGCAATATTACATTCATTAAATCTTTAATTTAATTCTTAAATCCAGTGACTGATAATATCAAATAACAAAATGGAATTTAATATTTTAATTTGACATTAAGGGATGTTCTGGATTGCCAATACTTAAATAGAGAGAATATTTTATTAAATTAAAATAACGGAATACATACCTCTTTTGTGCAAACGGTACAAAACACAACACTTCCATCATATTTAAAGCATGTGTGCAGCTTCAACCACTGCTTAATTAGGTATGTCGGTTTTTGAACTACCAACTTTAGGCATTTTCACAAATCTCGGGTTGATACTTGCAGCTCTGTAAAGAAACGAATGACACAAAAAAGAAACTGAAAACTTGCCAACCCCTTTGATAAGCACTAAATACTCAATAACGATATCTTCTAAGAATCAGCAAAATTCCGAAATACGTACTATTTTCCAAGAAATGTCCACTGAATACTGAAGTACTTACCCAAGTAATACCGTCTTTGTCCTATAAGCTAAATCTGCGTTTACCTGAACTTTCTGTTGTCAGATATTTAGGAAATATTAAGCTATTTTCCCGTAAGAAATTATATAACATTCATTTCCAAAACATTTGTTTGATATTTTATTTTTTAATTTTTTTTGCTAGGATATGCATTTTCATTCCCTTAAAAGACAAAATATGCACGAACATATGCCACATGCCGTAAAGTTGTAATATACTACTAAACAAGCCGCAGCACGTTGTTGAAGAAAGAAGTCGCATGACATTAGATCGGGCGAACGAGGCGGCCAAGCAATTGGATCGCCTCTGGAAATCCAGTGGTCAGGGAAATAATGGTCGAGGTTGTCATGTTCAATTGACGCGAAATGAGGGCCCGCTCCATCGTGCAAAACCGCGTGTTTCAGGCAGCGCGAGAAATATCACCGGAGATGGTACGCAACTCTGTTCGAGCAGTACAACGACGTGTCTTTTGTGTTTAAAAATTTGTTATTATTAAGTTGAACCACTTGACTAAACATTCGTAAATTGAGATTCAACACTTTTTTCTGAGATTTACAAATTTTTAAAACCGCGGTAGCTCGAAAAATAGTGGACTGATGGAAAAATGGTAGAGGAACTTTTTGTTTAGTTTTTGTCCCATAACACCATCCCACAGTCCGTGTGCGCGAATTTCGAAACACCCTGTATATACATGAAAAAACTACACGAAATATTAACAAGTTACGCTCATTCGGAAAAGATATGCAAATATGCGTTTGTCCAACTCTAGTTATGACATGCCTCCCCCACTACAACCTTTGCAGTTTTATGAAGGTTTCAACTGGAAGATCTTCTAAATATTGTTATATTTCATGGTTGTATCGTACCCGTCATTCTCTGTTGTCCTTCACTGGTCCTAATATTCGTCTTAAGATTTTCCTTTCAAAAACATTTAGCGGATCCGTTGTTTTTTCGTGAGAGTCCATGCATTTTGGCACTACATCACTTAAAAAAAAAGAAAAATTTCCAAATCATTTTAATAATACCAATATTGGACTTTGACGCACTAATGAGCAACTCTGTATATCCAGAATCCGAAGGCCCCAAAGAGTTTGCACCATTCCTGGTTTTTGTTTTCATTTTTGTTAATCTCTTCTGTGGTTGGTTCTCTTCTTCTTCTTCTTCTCCGGATCTGTGGCTCTTTTTCGCTTTCGCCTTTTCTTCTTTAGTTTGTTCTAGTATTTCTTTTGCTTGTTGTATATCATTTTCTTCCATTTTTTTCTTTCGACGATCAGTGAGCTGTATATGATTATTGCTTGCTTTCCTGGTTCTCTGAGATAGTACATTAATGGAAGTAAGTATTTTCTCACATGTAAGATATTCTTCGAGTAGTCATCTATTATTAGTGGGCGGATCGCTTCCAGGTCCCGTGCTTCATATTTTACTTTCAATTTCTCATTTACTGGCTTTATGACCCTTTTTCCCAGTTCAAAGTAGTTTGCTGTTTCCATTTCAAACCCATACAGTAGTCTGTCTCTTTTCTATTAATTTTACTATACTGCTATTGTTTGTGTTTAGTTCACCTTTTAGTTCTGTTTTTGCTTTATTCGTATATCTTCTCTAAATTGATCTCTTGAGTCTTTACGTCCATTTCGTTATAAAATTAATTAAATCTTGGCACCACATAATTGTTTGCTTCGTCTGTCAGTACAACAAATTTGCATTAGACATCTAAAGTCAATTCTAAGTGATATACCACGAGCAAGAAGAGTAAATACTAATAAAAAAGGGTTTTCATTCAAAAACCGATTATAAGAAAGTATTGGTATTTTTACAATGCTTGTCAATGTAATTTGTAGCAACTGTAATTATATGAACATTTCCATTAAAATTGACCAAATATTAGTAATTTAATGATGTGTGGTAAATGTTCAAAATTTCTTAATTGTTATTTAAAATTGGGATAATTTTATACTAGTTTAAATACTTATGTAATATTTAGTAACCCAGAATATAAACATGTACATATGTTACAGTAAAACCAGAAGAGATGCAGATATCGGAATTGTCTTCAGAAGCTTCCGATTTAAAACATGATGTCAAATATAACAAGGATTGGTCGATTAAACTGGAATCATTACATGAAGAATTAGATATAAAAACTGAAATCTGTAGTAACAATGAAGATCATGAAATGATAGACCCTCCATTGAAGTGCATTGTGCAACGAAGTGTTAAAACTCATACTGAAGAAAAGTTATATAAATATAATGTATGTGACTCTGTAAGAGCACCGAAGTTTACCTTGCAACAACATATGAGAACACGTACAGGCGAGAAACCTTTCAAATGCAATATATGTGACTTTGAAAGTACACACAAGGGTGACCTGCGAAAGCATATGAGAACTCATATGGGAGAAAAACCATTCAAATGCAATGTGTGTGACTATGAAAGTGCACGAAAGGGTGCCCTGCAAACGCATATGAGAACTCACACGGGAGAAAAACCATTCAAATGCAATGTGTGTGACTATGAAAGTGCAATAAAGGGTGCCCTGCAAACGCATATGAGAACTCACACGGGAGAAAAACCATTCAAATGCAATGTGTGTGACTTTGAAAGTGCACGAAAGGATTACCTGCAAACGCATATGAGAACTCACACGGGAGAAAAACCATTCAAATGCAATGTGTGTGACTTTGAAAGTGCACGAAAGGATTACCTGCAAACGCATATGAGAACTCACACGGGAGAAAAACCATTCAAATGCAATGTGTGTGACTATGAAAGTGCACACAAGGGTGCCCTGCAAACGCATATGAGAACTCACACGGGAGAAAAACCATTCAAATGCAATGTGTGTGACTATGAAAGTGCAATAAAGGGTGCCCTGCAAACGCATATGAGAACTCACACGGGAGAAAAACCATTCAAATGCAGTGTGTGTGACTTTGAAAGTGCACACAAGAGTGCCCTGCAAACGCATATGAGAACTCATACGGGAGAAAAACCATTCAAATGCAACGTGTGTGACTATGAAAGTGCACGAAAGGGTTACCTGAGAACGCATATGAGAACTCATACGGGAGAAAAACCGTACAAATGCAACGTGTGTGACTATGAAAGTGCACGAAAGGGTTACCTGAGAACGCATATGAGAACTCATACAGGCGAGAATCCGTTCAAATGCAATATATGTGATTTTGAAAGTGCACAAAAGAAGAGTTTGCACAATCATATGAGCACTCACACAGGAGAAAAAGCATTCAAATGCAATGTGTGTGACTATGAAAGTGCAATAAAGGGTGCCCTGCAAACGCATATGAGAACTCATACGGGAGAAAAACCATTCAAATGCAATGTGTGTGACTATGAAAGTGCACGAAAGGGTGATCTGCGAAAGCATATGAGAACTCATACGGGAGAAAAACCATTCAAATGCAATGTGTGTGACTATGAAAGTGCACGAAAGGATTACCTGCGAACGCATATGAAAACTCATACGGGAGAAAAACCATTCAAATGCAAT